>HE669282.1:0-20835 GCA_000313835.2 Heliconius melpomene melpomene | reverse complement strand
CGGTGGGTAAACCTTATAAAAATTGTAGTTTATATTTTAATTTATTTATCAATAGAATATAAACAAGTATATTTTGTACATTTATAAGAATTTAGTTTTTCTCTTTTCTTACTCTACAATATCTGAGATATGTGCGATTAAAGAAAAGCATCTGACTGTAAAGGTAACGGTTGTTCTTTGTTTTCCATTTTGAGGCATTTCATTTACATTACATTTACTAATTTACCTACCGTATTAGTTACCGTTACCGAATTTAGTTTACATCTTATGTTTAAATATAAATATAGAGATAAATGTATACATTCGTGCCCTATTAATTAAAACAACTAATATGTCATTACTTACATAATAAGATTCATGACCGCCATCGTAGCTGTCGTATCCATCATATCCATAGCTTACATAAGCTGGATATGTTCGGTACCCGCTATAACCTCCATAATTGGGAATAGAACCGATATACGCTGCTCTAACTGCTACGCATAACGCTACTAAAGCACAAAACTGAAATCAATAAAGAATATGGAATGTAAATTAAAAGGTATTGTGGGCAGTATTAACTTCCTTCTTGGATATCTCAAAGCCAGCGTTGGGTGCCGCCAGACTAACTAATTACTCATTCCGCTACCGCCTTAACAGAAATTATAAGCTGAAGCTCTTTTATAAGCTGAAGCTCTTTAAATAAAGCCTTTTTTGGTTTTATTTAAATTGAATGATAAAATAAAATTAGATGAAAATATTTATGAATTATTTATAAAATATATAGATTTTTTGAATAGAATTTGAAAACACGACAATCCAAACCATTTCATCAACTTTATTAGTCATATATTTGATCACTTGTGTATATATTTTTTTTACTTGCTAAGATGCGAATTCTGTTTATAGTCCAAGGGACAAGCGTGCGACTATAAATGGTTGAGGGTTAAATATATAATATTTTTATTTCTTCGCTCTGGTAACGGGCAATATGCAACGTTAAGTTCCGCCATTTAATTTCCGTACACGCAATTCCTTCAGGATTCGACGAAATGTACTACTATAAAATTAAATTCAAAAATCGGTACCATGCAGTTAAAAAACCCTAGTTAAAAAAAAACAAAACAGAAATATTACAAATAAGGCCACATTTAAAAAAGATAATAGACTCGTGAGACACGCTACACAATGTACGTAATAAATGATTTAACGTTTAATATTTAAATTACTTAATAAGAACAAACACAGGAAGTATTAGGTACACTAATACTTATAAGGTAAATTATATAAGTTCCGCTACAACGCTTCAGTTACAACAATATCGAATATATTACGTAGACTGTGCGTTAGAATTTTTATCAATGAACGCGTACCGTGTGGGGTGCAGCTGATTCTATAACATAAAGTACTTATATGATTTATGTAAGGGAAATGATAATTATTATGACTGAGGAAATAAATTCTACATATTTTTTTTTAATATCTGAAAGATTTTTTGTATTGTAGCTGAATTTCGTTGGTATTAAATTTAAAATGTAATGAATTAAGAGTTAATTTTAATTATATCGAAAGTTAAGGTCATCGTGGTGCAGAGGCACAAGGGTGTGACTATAATGTGATGGTTGTGGGTTGGATCCCCACTGCGAATGGCTTATTATTTATTTAATATTTTCATTTCTTCGCTCTCAACGCGCAATGCTTCGAAAAATTTGGCGGAAAGCGGGGAACGGAGTGCTTCACACACACTAGGTTCCCTTTGCTTATCCTGCTATATACGGGATTCAGCGTGAAGCTATATCTATAATAATAAGTCACAAATTTTTCCAATGTAAAACAAAACAAAATAGATGAAAATAATTAAGTAAATATTATAGTTCAGTCTTCTAGTTCAGTGGTTAGTGACAGTGGACTACTAAACCGGAAGGCGTGGGTGTCAATTTCCCAAGATTGTGGCTAAAAGCTGTTACTTGTGGCATTGATATCAATTGTAATTTCAGATTTCTATTTACCCATTTACGTATGTATATTTTAAAATTACATATTTTCTGTCTGCTGAATAAACTCAGAACTATCTAATTTTAAATAAGGTTAATTATTATATGCAACGTTCAAATGTGTTTAATATTAAGAAAAAACAGTTTTTTCGCATAGAAGGATAAAAGGAAAACTAGTGCTAAAGACCTCTGTCCAATTTTTGAAAATTGACGTTATTTAATTACAATAAGTGAGTGGCGAAACTCATCGCCTTTCATTATTTACCAGGACGAGGAAATGAAAATAGTTTATAGTCATATAAGTACTTTAATTATCAGAGAGGAATAAAAAAATAAACTTTAATTATCAGAGAGGAATAAAAAAATAAAATAAAATAGTTTATATTATTATTGTCATTCCCTCCAGTGGATATATGACATAATTGTCTAGTTATATTATTAAAAAATATTTTTAGCAAATAATTTATATAATAGCATAAAACGACAACGCACCGTAATTATGTTTATAATATCGAGTATTACACAATTTTTCACATTTTTCTTACTTACAATTGTTTGTTTTTCCTTACTGTAAATTCGTGATTATATAATTTTATCTTGAAAAATAAGCAATACTTTTATGTAAGCAATTAAAAAAAATAGAGCTACGAAGTTATTATTATTTTTTTAGTTTTACACATTTCTTGCACATTCCTTGCGTAAAAGGCAAAGAGATTATTCAGTTATATACTTCCTGTCTAATTTAATAAGATTAATTTAAAAAAAAAACAATTTCATCAGTCTAAATTAATATACGAAATGATTATAAAAAATTAAATATTTACCCGATATTTTTTGTCTTTGTATAACTCTTTTAAATATCATGAAATTGTTTATTATTTTTTTAACTATTAACAATAAGCACCATATAGGTATGGGTATGGGTAATATATATGGGTAGAAAATAATAGATTAATTAAAAATAAACTTACTTGGAGTCCACGCATTTTTCACTTATATGTCTATAACTCTACAATAACACTGGTTATGTTTGAACAATAGCCCTCTATTTATATAAGCCTCGGGTTGCACCACTTCGTACTATGCGTTTGTTTAAAACAATACCTTAAGGAATAACTGATTAAAGGGCTACAATTGTTAGCAATACGTGTGTATGTAATATTAGAAAAAATAATGATTCAATATTTTAATTTTTTATTTTTTAAATTAATTTATGTAAAGGAATAATAATAGGAATATTTAATGAATTATATTATTTATTTGCACTGTATTTTTACGCTTCTTCTGTCTATTTTTTTAGTGAGCTGTATTTCAAGTTTTAGACTTCTGATCTAAGTCTAATTAGATACATAATTTGGAGATGGAGTTAAACTCCGCACTTAAAATAACAAAGAGCATAAAGCTAAATCAGGTATGATAGATATTTTATAATTAAATAAAATATGTAACTATCGTCACAAATTTCTAACGTGTCGATAAAATAGTCTGTGACATAACATTATATTGTTATACATTAATATATAATCTTATATTTGTACAATTATCTTAATATGTATTACATATAAATGTAGCTGTATTCAACATTTATTGTGTAATTATATCAATAATAGCAATAACCTTGTAGAATCGGCTATTTTTAGCTTCACTATATATCTCACACATTGCAGAGCAGACAGAGGCACTACCTGGGAACCTAGCGTTAAAATACTCCGTTCCCATTAAGACACTTCCGTACCCCACTTTCCGTCGAATACTCGATGCATTTCGAATTGAGTGGCAGAACTCAAAATAACATAGGTCTGGGATCCTGAGATCTTAGTCTACTTAGTAGTACCTATATATATTTCTAAAGTTTTCGAAGTAAAATACATTGAAATAAAAAATAGATAAATGCTAACGCTGTAAGACACATTAGTCTATCAAGATCCATCGGATATTAGTATTGTGAAAATACAATTGAGATCCACAGAAACATAGTACTTAGACAAGGGAAAACTGTAATAACAGCAGCTACGTTTAGCAAATCTTCAAGGTTCGTTTATTCTGAAGACACATTGACCACAACTTTTTACAAACTAAGAAGAAATATTATTTCTCTATAATTTAAAAGTAATTAAACATGAAAACTTTTTATATATTTTATTTATTTTAAAAAAAAACTAACACTGTACATATATTTTTGTAAAAATGAAATGTTGGTTTTATTATTCATTAGTACTATGTTATGAACCTCTAGAGTTAATTTACACTATAAATAAATCACATTATCGTAAACAGAACTATTCTGTAATACCCTAGCTTCTTATTACCTGGATATGTAGAGTAACATGTACCTATTGTTTTAATAGTAATTAGTTTAATAAAAAAAAAGTCACTTGTTCTATTACTACAAGCCAAATAGTTAACTTAATAAAATTCAAATTAAACATACAAATTTTATATAAAATAAGATGTATTTTCAGAATTTGGGAAATTTTGAATAGGATTAACAAAAAAAAATAAAGTTGCTTAAAAAATAAATATTTTTACAGCCTACATAATACAGGTAAAATAACAGTGGCTTTATCTCACTTTGTTTTAAACTTCACCTTGTATCCCGCACATAAAAAAAATCCAAATTCCACGTTTTACCCCCAATTTTCAAGACATTGAGTGGTGAGTGACAGTACTCAACGCTGTTTTTTATACCGAAGAGCGAGCGCTGTCTTTTAAAATGAGAAAATAGAAATATTTCATTCCCTTCAATGAGAAACGAACTCATAATCATATTTTATGCATTTTTTGCAGAAAAGCTTTAAAATATGAATGCCTGTTGCATTTTCATAAATTAAAAGGAATAGTTCCATTGCAAGAATTTTAATTATGAAATCGACTTACGAAAGTTGCTTATTAGCATAAACAGACTAAAAGTGGGGTACGAAAAATTAGCAAGTTCACACGGTCAGAAAAAACACATTAATTAAGGAATTTTATTATTCCTTTAAGCTACATAATATATTTCTATTTTTCAGCACTTTAATATATAAGTAATTTGAGATGCTTCAGGCCATTCTAATATCCATTTCCGATTGGAGAGTATTATGAAATATAATCAGTTTTTAATAACCACATCTACATCGCTTTCGCTGAAATAGGTCGAGTTACTGATAACCCTGTATATAAAACTTAGTAAAACTTCTTATAACCTTTCCTTTGATATTTCAAATTCTTATAATATTGTAGGTATATTGAATATCATCATCATCATCATCAACAGCCATCTTTTGTCCACTGCTGGACATAGGCGTTCCCCAATTCTCGCCACCAGACTCGATCCTCAGCTCTTCGGACCCATCCGCTTCCCACCAACCTCTTTATGTCGTCGGTCCTTTAATATAGAAGTTTATTAATTAATTATTTTTTTGTAATTTTTATTTTACTAATAAAGAACTTTTCGTGCACACTGCCATCTATAAAAATAACCATATATCATTATACCACAGAGAAGTAGACGGTGCCTTTCACAAAGTTTAAACATTTGATTTTGCGAATAGTTTTGTCATTCGCTAAACAGATGTCGTTATAGCTTATTTTAATTTACAATCATAATGTTTTACAGTGTACCCCTTACTCGTAGAAAATATAAAATTTATAGATATTTTGGAGAAAAAAAAATATTATAAATGTGTGCATAGGCTAGCGTTGACCTTCAATCCTGGAATTGGTACGGAACCCTCGGTGGTCGACTCCGATTGGCACTTGACCGGGTATGGTCTTTTGAGGTTTTGCCTTAAAAATGTGTGTCCTCATTATTAGGCTTATTCATAATCGTATATTTCCTTCTAGTCAGTAGTTCTCGTGCTTCAGTGTCTATATTTGTCAGCTGGATATCTCATAATATCTTAGCTAATATTGTATTTAATTATCATAATTTAATAATAAATCTTTTTTTTCTTGTATTTTGGAAGTGATTACAATAAAAAATAGGTAATACTTATATTGAAACATTGACAGTACAAAATTTAAATTAAATTATAGTTGGCTTAGGTGGTTTTATGAAGTAAATGTAGGAAATGTAAGTAACAAGGAAAAATGCGTAAGGAAAAAATCGCAGTGTAGAAGTCCTTAGTATCAACTTTTTATATTATCCATTTTATTTTTGTTAATGATATTGAAAATAATACATGTTGATGTATTTACGAGACTACTTTTATAAAAATAAATTAAGTAAGTGATGCAATATTAAAAATAGATTGCCTCATGCATATTTTATATATGACTTCAAAAGCAATATTATAACAACAACACCCAAAACGCAAATCGATATATAAAAATTTATGCGTTTTATAGAGACATGCAGGGTCGCCTACTATCATACGTAAAACATGCGTAATCTACATCTATACTAATATTATAAAGCTGAAGAATTTGTTTGGTTGAACGCTCTTATCTTAGGAAGGAGAGACTCAAATTTAAATATCTTTTTGAGTTGGATCGATTTAGCGAGGTTATTTCAAATTTCGGAATTCGGTAGAAAGTGGGGAGCTCCCTCTGCCTACCCTGCTCTATGCTACAGGTGAAATTAAAAAAAAGGAATGTAAATTAATGTTATGCAATTATAATTATTGAAGAATACAAAAATCATCACCTCCATAATTCACTTCGTGGCATTGACATTTCTTATTGAAAACGTGGCTATACTGACATCAATCTTATACGTTTAGGAATTTCAATTTATGTTGTTGAAAATTATTTACTAATTATTAAATTGCTGTAGGCTCAGCTCATTTTATGAAAGAACGTATGCCACCGTAGATACTAGTTTGTTCTAATATCAAATTGATATTAGAACAAACTTTTTTATTTGATAATATCAAAAAATATGTAATCGATTAAAAGTTAAATTTGCAGTTTAAATTTAATTCTAAATTTTAAACTGGATGGGCTCTAATTAAATATTTAAATATCAATTGACATGGTATAAATACTGACCAACTGGGTTCGTCTATTAATACGAAATATCTCAAGAATGAGCGAAAAGTAACTTAATTCAGTTCTATTTTATGTCTCATAAAATACGTAGAATTATGCTTAATGCATTTAATATAAAAATAAAAAGTTTATGCATTTCCCTTATTAAAAGTAAATCTTTGATGCTACAAAATGATATCCGCTTTACGAGTATCTTACGGAAGAAATGTATTTATCGTATGTAATACAATCGTTTTCTAAACACACGTTTACTTAATCTAATGCAGACTGTATGACAATGCTAGATACACACAAGAATACATGAGGCTTATGTAGAACTAAAATATTTATTTTCATAGCTCTGGAGTTTGGACTTAAAGAAAAAAAAACATTAATTTTAACTTTATCCATTTAATAAGGGAATTTGGAAACCTAATGTTAAGACACTCCGTTCCCATTAAGACTTCGCCTTCCGTTCTCCTACTTCCGCTAAATTCACAAGATATTACGTGCTTAGTGACGAAACTCAACGCCGCGTATTTGCCTCGTTACCAGAGCGAGGAATTGAAAATTTTCTACCAAAATAGCTCAGCACCATAATTTTTTAATGTCCTTAATTATTTCCCAGAGTTTCCATGTAGTATTGCCTACTACAGTAATTTACATTCTTTTACATTTAAAAGGAAGATGTCAGTATGTCGACATATAAATTACTGAGTACAATTTGTCCATATAGTTTTATTGACAGAGAGGATAATTATGTATAATTTTAGGCATGTTAACATCAGGACACCTGCATTCTACAATGTTACTTTATCATGATCTTTAAATTGTAACTTGTATAGCTTATTAAAAAAATACGTAAGAAATATATAGGAGGAAAAAATTATATTATAGTTGGTTCTTGTTAATTTAGTTTATATAAAAAAAATGTGGAATAAAGTTAAGGCCACTTATGGTACTGTGGCACAAGCGTGCGACTGTAAATGCAACAGACTGTGAATTCGATACCCACTCGAGGAATTGAAATATTCAATATTTTCAATTCATCGCTCTGGTCGCTTCACTCAACACGCAAATTTGGCGTAAAGTGGAAAATGGAATATTTTAACACTAGTTTCCCAGTTTCATATATAGATACAATGTGAAGTTTAAAAATAGGAATAAAATAATGACTCTAGGATATTTCTGCTTACCCAATTACAACGATTTTCATAACAGAATAAATTAAATGATGAAACCTCATCAACATTTCACAATTTTTACATTTATGTACATACACGTCGGGACTGGATAAGGTGAAATTTGTTTTACATAGCATTCTGATCATGCTTAATTACTTTAACTGTTTAATATATAAGTAGATATATAAAAACTGTTAATTATACTATGACATAACCAGGATTTCGTCCATCGGTTGTATATGGTGTTTAGGTTAGGATAACTTCGTGCGTACGAGGGTATTGCCTCATACGGATACCACGATCGAATAAGGAACCAGTGGAGAGGAATTATTATTTTATTTTAAATTATTGATAAACATTGTGTTTACATTTATATATTCAAATGAATTCATGCGTCATATATTTATTTAAAATTATTAATTAGAATATTTTTATTTAAAATTATTTCAATATTCCTGGTATAAGAATAATAAATAATAAACCATATATTATTATACTGTAAGCTAAGCTTTTAATATCACGATAATTTACGTGGTATAAATAACTCTCTCTATGAAAGACATTTCGTTCAATGGAAAACTAAATAAAGTTGACTTATCCTTTTCTTTTACATTTAATCATTAGTTTCTATGAAAGAAAATCATATTACAGAAATGATAAGGAAGTTATTTTAACATTGCAATTTCTTTGCTATTGATGGATAAAATTAATATATTATTTGTAGTTTCCATAGTTTACACTGTTCGGCCTACCTATTTATTACTATTAGGAAACAAATACATTTGGGTTCAGCAAGATACACCGTGCAGTAAATTCACTATTTACTTCTATTACTTTATAGTGCCTGCTATCAAATAAATAATTAAATATAAAAAGAAAATAATTAGAGATAATTCACTGACTTACAGTATAAATTATTTTGCTTTTTATTTAATAACTATAACTAAATAACTTTTTATTAATGTAGTGTCTTCTGTAAGGACCAAAAATATAATCTAATATTAACTTTAAAATCGATATTTTTACTTGCTTATATGGTCGGAATTGAATAAATAATTTTATAATTATCAATGATTGAAGCAAGGAAGATAAAACTATACGAGCTTCCTTCCTTAGCTGTACAAATGTATATTTTGTAACTTTCTCATCATTATTGATAAACAAATAACTATAATAATAAAGTATAAATAAGCTTTTTTTCTATTATGTGAATCTTTTATAATGTAAGTTCTCATGTTGGACATTAGTTGATTCGAATATAGATAAACAATAAATATGTGTAATTGTATGTGAATATTATATTTTAAAAGGGACATGTTTTAGATATTTCTTTGTATTTAGTAAATGTTAAAAAATTGTACCTACTAATAACGTATACTATTACAACTTAAAAAATATCACCATTTTCATTAATTGATATAATTCTTAAAATTTTAAAATTTCCCTATATATTACATTCAAATAAGGTAACAGTTAACAGGTAAGGGCATACGGTTGGAAGGACAAACAGACAAGACGAATCTATAAGGATTGCGTTGTTTGCGATTCAGTTACAAAACCCTAAGAAATTGAGTTAATTATACGTTTAAATAGAAAATTATCACAAAGTAAAAGAAAGAAATTGCTCTAAAATCATGTTCTTATCACTTTTTTCTATAAATACTGTACTACATTAACGATGGTATCTATAAAAACATTCTATCACGAAAGTGGGTTAACATTTACATGCTATTTAAAATACTGTGTCCAAATAGTGATAGTACAAGTTATGTTGCGAAGTCACTGAACTCAATTGTTATTTTTATATAAACACTGATTAAGTCAGTTGCATTATTGGACCTGCACTTTTCTTATAGAGTTACGCAAATTGGGCACTACCTATCGTTTTGTAACGTTATATCGTCATATTAAAATTCCATACAAAAACAATAGAATATAACTTTATAGTCAATTGTAGTATATCCATGTTAATAAAGAAAAAAATGCATTCATATTATATTCCTAATATCATGTATTTTATTAACTTCATGTTGTATACCAAATAAAGCAGGATACTTCGTTCCTATTAAGACACTTCCATTTCCCACTTTCCGTCGAATTCTGGGGGCATTGCGTGTTGCATCGTTACCAAAGCGAAAGAAATCAAAATATTAAATATTTCATTCCCCCGAATAGGAATCGAGCCCACAACCGTCACGTATAGTCGCACTCTTATGGTCTGAGCCACTACGGCCTCTATTCTAGGTCTAATTTCATAAAAGTGTAGAAAGATATAATTAACTGCTGTTTAGTGTCAGTATTGTATTATATATACTAATGAACAATATTTTCCTAGGTTTTACACTAGTAAAATTTAAAGATTGTTCCATATTTTTGTCTTCTTACAAATTTTATTTATCTTCTAATTTACTGTAGATGTCTATATAATCAAGATATAAAGTAAGATAACTTGCCATCTACCGTACTTCGTCTCTAGGTATACTTACACAAGATAAAATACATACATAAATTATCCACTCTAATATAACACATTATAAACGCTATAAACAAATTATACCATACATAATTAAAGGTCAGCTAGTTGAAGATACACGGTGGCCGTGGTTCAACTAAAAACTCGTTTCGGTCCATCACTACTCCTTTTATGTTTGTCGTCTAATTATGCAACTTATGCAACGGCCGGACCTTGTACTCTTTTCTATTGTGCGTGCTAACGATGCTTCTAAGTGTTATCTGGAAACACGTTATGGTGATTTTATCACTAAATACAGGTAGCTATTAGATTTATTAAATAACTTAAATTATAATTGAATTGGAATTTTAATTTTTTTTCAAGTGATGATAGATGTTGCGTCGTTTCAGATGAAATAAATGAATGTCATCCATCAGCCTTTTAAGGTCCACTGCTGGACATAGGCCTCCCCCAATGCTCGCCACTCCGTCCGGTCCTGCGCCCTTTGAATCCAGCGGTTTCCCGCTGTCTTCTTAAGGTCGTCGGTCCACCTGGTTGGAGGGCGGTCCTGTACTCCTTTTGCCGAGACGTGGTCGCCATTCGAGGACCTTTCTTCCCCATCGGTTGTCGGTCCTCCTAACAATATGGCCTGCCCATTGCCACTTTAGCTTGCAGATTTTGAGAGCTATGTCGGTAACCTGCGTTCGTCTACGGATTTCATCATTTCGAATTCTGTCGCGTAGAGAAATACCAAGCATAGCTCTCTCCATCGCTCGCTGAGCGACTTTGAGCCTGTGGATAAGGCTTGCGGTGAAAGACCACGTCTCAGCGCCATATGTTAACACTGGTAACACACACTGATTAAATATTTTTGACTTCAGGCACCGAGGTATACTGGATGAGAAAATATTTTGCAGTTTCCCAAACGCTGCCCAGCCGAGTTGGATTCTACGAGTGACCTCTCTCTGAAAGTTGGACTTACCCATTCGGATCACTTGTCCCAGGTAGATGTACTCGTCAACAACTTCCAGAGGTACGCCTTCAACAACGACCGGTATGGATGTAACATGGACGTTAGAAATGAATGTAATTTATCGCAATGCTTAGATTCTAACTTACAATACGATACATTTTATATTTTTCAATACCAACATTTTTAATTCTGTGATATAACCACGTTAGGACTTAAAGGATATTAGAAATATGACTTTGGTTCCCCCTCAAGGAAATGGAATATTTAATATTTTCATCTCTTCGCCCTGGTAATGAAAAAAACTCTATGCAAAATAGTTTTTTTTACAATGTTAGCACATATTTTATTATAGCTGCACAAATAATTTTTCTAATATGTTCTATCAATTCATAATATTTCTAATTTTAATTATAATAATAGTAGCTGGTACCTGATTCACTTTCTTTGAATGAAAGCTTTACTGGTCAAATGTTTGAGAAGGTCAGGTTCACTTACATTTTTATTGAAAGTAAGTTAAACAACACAACTTTTACTTTCAATAAAATATACCAAATATTTTATTGAAAGTAAAAGTTGTGTTGTTTATTTTTTAATAAAAATTTTATTCAATGTTGAAGAAATCAAGTTTTTTTCTTTTTTTAAAACTATCAAGTTCACATTTTATTTTTTAATTTAATACAAAGTAAGGCAAAATTATCATAAAATTAGCATTATACGTACTTCATAATAGCCACCCTCATTTGAACCTGTCGTGCCCATTACCATATAACTCTCTAAATTAATACCTAATTTAAATAACTTTTTGCTTTGTTCCATCCAAACTAATTAATTATCATAACTACCCGCATCTATCTGTCATGTTGATAATAAATGATGAAAAATGAGAAACAAGCGAGATTCTTACTTTTTAGAAAATTTATTAAATTTTTAAGGTAGCGGGATTTGAAACTTCGCCTCTTGATTACACACACCTATTTAAGTGCTTCTAAAGTATCAGAGATAATTATATAAAAAAAAATATTTCGAAACATTACTACAATACACATCACTTATTATTTTCAGCCATGTAATTATTTAAAAATATCAAAAATAAATAATTATTTTTAATTAAACTAAAGCCAAAAGATATGAACAACAGAAACATAATTGGTGTTACGGGTCAAATGAAAAAAAGAATTAGATATGCTAGGTCACCTATATAGATAAACAATTAAAGAGATGAATGTCTGTGGGAAAATGATAGGACGACATGCAATATTTGCAAAACAATTGCTTAGAGGTTAATCAGTACATATTGCGTGTATGAATTAAATGATAAAAAATAATATATGCAACATAAATGACTAGAGTCATTATTTTTCATCATGACTAATATAATGAATTGTAAGAAATCAAAAGAAAATCTATTATTATATTAATAATTTAATATTTTTATTTCATTATATATATAACAATCGGGGGTTACGATTAGTATGTCATAAGTAAAGTTTATTATGCGGAGAAGAGTATATCTCTTTTAAATTTGTTCTTGATTTCTTTTTACTTCTCAAAAAGCGGAAGATATAAAACAGTATTAAGCGCTCACGCCCAGGATAATTTAAAATTGCAAAGGAACATAACATTGCCATCATATTAGCATAACTGACGTGGGTATATAAAAATGTAGAGCTATTAAGATTACGCTAGTATCTAAAAGTGACCTTGCTACTTCTTTGTCCACAGCACATAAATCATATCACTACCTAAAAAACATTGGGGGTTCTGTACCAATTTCAGGATTGTATTGTTGATTTTTAATGTGGGTTTCTGCTATAAAATATCCATAAATTTTCACTTTTCTGATTTTCTCTTTATTTGTATCACAATTTCTCAGTTCGTGGCAAACGTCATAACTGTAGTTAGAAGTACCCTAAAGATTTTTATTACGCGGTAAATTTCATAGATTTTGATTGCGTTGACTTAGAACTTGATTTTTTCTGTGCTCTAAAGGACCGTAAATCTGAATGTTTCATATTAATTTCACCTTGATACATTTACGCAAACGGTCTAAGATGAGATCTCATGACTGATGGACAAGAAAGTGAGGGTATAAGGATTCCGTTTTTACTTTTTTAAGGTACAGAACCCTAAAAATGGCTATAATTATAAATTAAATCATTACTTAGCCTTTACCTTTAGTGTATTCTAAAAAGATGCCAAATAATATTTTATATATACGAGTATCTTATACATATTCTTATAGTAGCATCAAGATAATCGCTTAGTTATATTTCATATTTTTTTCCTTTTACATACATACTTTCCGCATGAAGGGAAAGAGAGGAATGTTCAAAACATTTTCATTGGCGGGCGGTGAAATATAATACGAGACTATGGAAACACGTGGGTACATTATAATCATGTATTCTGCCCGAATCAAATTCGATCCACAATTATGACTTTTCAATACAGTTTTTTGGCTTTTTATTTTACGCTGTATCCTTTTCACCAGCAAGGTCGGTAGAGAGATCCTGGGGTTTCGTGTTGACTGGCGGAACTGGCACTGCCCTTTGTATCAAAATTTTTATAATCAATATAAAGATATAATTCCTTGATGTAATTAAACAATAACAACTACGACGGTAACATTTTATACTAAATGTTACCGTCTGACTATTTTAAAAAAGTGATAAAAAACTATTATTATTATTATTTAACAAATACACCTTAACGCGTTTGTAAACTAAAAAAAGGCAATTTAAGTGTTTTACGTAACTAAAATTCATATTCATAATGAACGATCTACAATATGTCTTCCTAGAAGTATAATAACGTATTTAATCTAACATAGACTTTTTAATTACAGTATAAATGTCAAACATTTTTAAATATTAAATGTTTATGACACTTAAAATGTAAACATGATTGAGCTTTTTAGATTTATTTTTATGTACCGATTGTGAGTGCGATCGAATCGCATTCAATGCAAATGCCAGCATCATTAAGTGCAAGCTATCTTATCTTAGATCTTAAATAACGTATTGCTAAAACTGAGGTGCTACATCTATATCCAACTAAAAGTTATTAGGCTATTTGGGTTAAATTTAGATTTGGAGCTATTTATTGTTTTTTTTTTGTTTTAGGCGTAGTTAGTTAAGATACCTCGTTCCCCATTTACCGTCCAATTTCCGAGACATAATGTGTTAAGTAGCGAAACTCAAAGCGGTGATTTTTCTTGTTACCAGAGAGAGAAAATTATAATAATTTCCAGAGAGAGAATCGAACTCATATCCACCATGGTTAGAGTCACCTGTGCCACTGTGGACGTTTGGACTTTTATGTTATTATTTTTCTGGTTTACTCTTTGTTTTTATTTTTTAAGCGTTATTTACACTCTAAGAAAAGTATTGCCGCACACCCGCACTTTTTGGACCTTTTTTAAAACGTTCATGTTATTATAAGCATTTTTTATGAATCTCCCTTTTTTTAAAGAATTTTTTTGTTTTTTTTTTATCCAAATAATTATTAATTCTAATTACTACACTTAATATTAAAATTAAATCGTGTCTTTCTCGTGATTTTTGCTACCTGTCTACATCATGTCTATTCAAAGGAATTTAAATATAGTCCATTCCCCTGCATCCTAGCATCGATCCCACAACTATAACGTTACTAACAGACGCCACCTCACTGAACGTTAGTACCAATAACAATATAAATATTTAAAAGCACTTGCGCAATTTTTATTTAAAAGGAATTTTGCGAATATTAGGCGCTACTCATATAATTTCCTATTCTACGGTGTCGTTACGACGTAATAATATATTCGTAAAATACCCGTCTCTACTTGGAATTGTGGAACGTGCGGCACGAGACAAACTGACTGTAATGTAAATTTAAGTATAATTGCCTGACACGGATTATTGCAAAATGTACGAGATCTGTCTTTGTGTGCTAATAAATAATACTTATCTAATAGTATTTATTATTTTTAGATACATATTTTAAAAAAAAAAAGGTTCTCATTTTATAAAGGCCGTTGTGACCTACCGGGGTACGGGAAGGTTGTGGATCGATTCCTACTCGAGAAAATGAAACTTCCTCCAGCCTCCAGAATTTAGCGGTAAGTGGGGAACGGAAATGTCTTATTGGGAACGGAATGAGCTAACACTAGGTTCCCAGTTTCCCTCTGCCTACTCTTCTATGTGCGGGATACAGGATGAAGGTAAAAAATGTTTGGAAGGTGGATAAAAAAGAAATTACCTATGCTCTATTCTATCTAGTGTTTCGGTAAAATTTTATTAGTGTACAGAGTATTTTATAAATACAAAATATTTTTAGTAACATTGATATTTAGTATAAATTACTTTTAGTAACATGATTATATTCCAAAGTTTATGTAATAATACAAACAAATCATTGATGCTTATATTATTATATATGTATATAATATAATTTTACTAATCTTTTTACTATAATTATGTATTTAAATAAGCCTCATCATAGAAGGTTTTTTTTTTGTAGCCTCCTTGACCTCAAAAACTTAACGCATATTTTATTACTTAAAAATATATTAACACTTATGAATCTCAATAGGCTTTCAACTTGAAATTAATTTGAGGTTAAATGCGTGTGTTATTTTAATATAAAATATGTATAAATTACAACGAATATGAAGATCTGTGTAAAGTTTTAATATTGTATTTTTACAATATTTAACAACAACATTCATTGTGTTATCCTCTTCCGTAGTTTGGATCAAACTAAGCTCGAGTACTTGATCCTATTAAATATAAATACATAAGTAAAACAACTATTATTTATAAAATTTATTTATTTTACATATTTACAAGCATATATTTTACTTATAAATCTTTTATATACATAGTAACAATATGAATTGTACAGAAACAACTGTAATCATGATTTCATTCAATGAAAAAATAAAATTTTAAAAAGATATTATATAATATAATATAGCAATCAAATGACAAAAACTGTAACAACATTCGCACTAGTCGTAAAAAGATTGAAATCAACAAAAATTGATAAAAAAAACCAAACTATAACAATTATTTGCGCTATATCATTACAAACTTACCTTTATAATGAGAAAAGACTTGTACACATGTGTTTTTTATTTCATAAACATTATCAGCCTCATTTTAATAGGTTTTGTTTATTAATTAATATTTATTTTATTATAAAAAATCATTTAAAACATAAATTATATACATGTGCTTTAATGTTGTAATTGTTATAAATATTTTATAATTTGCCTTTCATTTTTATTTTTTAGGGTTTTCAGTATCAGCACTGAATCATATTACAGGTTAGACAGAGGGAACTTAGTGTTAGCCCACAGGTTTCCCCACGCTCCGCCAAACTCCAGAACTCAACGCCGAGCTTTGTCTTGTATTTATCAGTGCGAGGAAATGAAAATAATGCATTCCCTCAAGTGAAAATTGATCCCACACCCGTCGGGTTTAGACTGTACTGTCTTATTATTTTCATTAAAATATAAAAAAAACATTATATTTTTTTTATTATTATCATATATATAGGTACTATATGCATACATGTGTACAAGCCTTTTCTCGTACTTAATAATAATTTCTCGGTCTCCGTTTCGGTAACGACAATATGATTTACCGTGAAATAACCGAACATATGGAACAATTTTTCTTTATATCTATAACCACTATATTAGATTTGTTTTGTTTTTATTACAAAATTTGTAAAAGTATTTCGAATATACTAAATTTAAATTATAAGAAATATAAGAAATTGGCCAGATTTTTATCACATATTAAACTGTAAACATAATGGTTCAATTATCATTTCTAGGAATAAAAAGATAAAAAAGGATTTCACATAAATTACTAAAATTATATAAAATATATGACAATACATCTGACATTTTGCATATATTGAAATCTAAGAATATTTAAATAGGTTATTTATAAATTTGACGGTTAGTCGTAAACAAGTACCTAATAAAACATTTATTTAAATTTTCATGATAAAAAATA
Source organism: Heliconius melpomene melpomene (assembly GCA_000313835.2). Classification (NCBI taxonomy): domain Eukaryota; kingdom Metazoa; phylum Arthropoda; class Insecta; order Lepidoptera; family Nymphalidae; genus Heliconius; species Heliconius melpomene. The sequence continues at coordinate 3,292 of HE669282.1, read as the reverse complement.
CAATTTAATTACGTCATATTTTTGTACAAAGGAGGTTTTTTCTACATAAGAGATACTGATATAAATATATTTTAAATACAATTTTATGTTTATATAACGATCTATATACCAACAGCACAAAAAATACAGTCGGTATAATAAACTATAAATAAAAAATGAGAACAGAACAGCTATTTCTTGAAAAGGAAAACAATAAACATGATAAATAAAAAACATAATATATGGAATATTTTATAAATAACCTTCAAAACATCTGGCACTTTTACCTTATTAATATTTATAAACAATAATTCGAAATCCCACAGCTAGTTCGATTTTCTTACATATATCCTACAGACTAAAACAAAAAGCTTTTTGCAAAGTAAATGGAACGAACGTACAACTGATCCTAAGATTTGTATTTTCTAAAAGATCACATATTAAAACAATAATTCAGGCCTAGCTGGCAATGTCAATTAGAACAATCTAAAAAATTGAATCGAAGCAAGTTATACTAACAATATAATTGAAGAAAAAATTAAAACACACAAAAATGACAACGAAAGTGAATCACCGCATTCCAAATTAATGAAACATGTTTTTTATTGTCCCTATTATGTAAAAATCATATTTCAAAATTATTCAATATGAAATATTGAATTATGTTAAAAAAAATCTTTGTATTATGTAAGGCAAAAAAGGTTAAGTACTACTTCTAAATGTCAATTGAAATTGGTGAGACTTAGGCCATGCAACATATTTTTATCTGTTCACTTCTTGACGTACTAAATTGTAAAAATAATGTAATATTTCACCCCAACTATCATATTTCAAGGAAATATATAAAATATCTAATACTGGCATTTCCTATCTCCTCTCCATTTTAAATCACATTGCCTTCTGTGGTGCTTACAAGCTATAACCTAGAGAAGTACTAAACTAATTCATATTAATGCCTAGGTTGCACGTACTCCGGCCACACATAGATTGGTCTTGCTGTGACCTAAAATAGAAACATTTACAAATTATAAATCACTTCCAAAATAATTAATAACTATTAATTTTATTTTTTAATAACTATTATTAATTAAATATATCTTAAAGGGTCAGTTACGATATTTTTTTACATGAAAAATGTTATTTTCTTTTGAAAAATATTCGTTATAATGTAAACTAACAACGATATTTAATGACTTACTTCTAAAGTATTTCTTAAGTATCTTTTCGATGAATCCTTTTCATGTTTCCATAGAAGATCAGAGCTCGAATCTTTATTAGGTCCGCTTACGTCGTTTGTTTCTATGTCATTGTGCTTAGCATCCTCTTGTTTCTTCTCTTCTTTCCTAGCTTGCAGTTCATTAATATAGGCTGGGACGAAGTACCGAAGGCCGATACCTGGTAGGCTTTGTGAACTTAGGATTTGGGATGGAGTGAAATATTCCTTAATAGGTTGTGCCTGGATCGGTTGGTGAACTGGTCTGTACGCGTTCACGAAGCGCAACGCATTGTTTTGGGGTGGCTGTGTTGGGGCTGGTGCAGCGAATATAATGTGAGTGTATCTCGGCTGAGGTTTGAAGAGTTGAGGTCTCCTGTAGCAATAAGAATATTTATTTTAGCTAACGACCAATAAGGTATATTTATTCATTTATTACATTCATAAAAGTGAACATAGAAGTCACCGACTCCCATATGGATACATAAATATATGAAATCTTCATAAATAAGCAATTGATTTTAAATGTTAATGGAATTTTGATGTCATGATTTTTATTGACGACAACGTACTTTTCGGCCCTTAATATTATACATTTAGTCAATAATATTATTTACATAAAAATTACAAAGTAATGATAAATAATAATATAGTAAGTAATGATAAATAATAATAATGAGTCAATAATTCCAAGAACTTGACAATAAAGCAAAATATTATTATTAAGTATGCAAAATGTCAATTTTACCTAAATCACATTGTTTAATGTGGAATTATATTTAATTTAAATATCATAATTATTTTTTTTAACTTCACGCTGCACCCTCATACATATATCAAGGCAGGAGTAACCTTTGAACGTTGAGGCACTCCATTCCCCACTTTACGTGAAGTTTTGGAAACATTGCGAGTTTAGTAGCGGATCTCAACGCCACGCTTTATCCTGATATCAGAGCAAGGAAATGGATATATATTCATTTTTTCCCGATGGGAATCGAACCCACACACACTTTTACAGCTACACACTATGCCATAATTTAAATATCATCTAACAATTACCAATGGGCATTAGGGTCTGGTGAATCATCAGATCTTTCTTCCCAGACGGGAGCGGGCACGCGGAACGGCTGCGGCGGCGGCAGCGGCTCCGGCGTCGGCGGCTCGATCGGCCCATTCTTAGTGCCAAACGTCACCTTGATTGCATGTACGCAGGATACGTACACCAACAGGCAAGTTAACACCTGGGGGTAAGAAATTTTGGATTATTTAACATTTTATTTAATTTGAGAGTCGATCGTTTGATAGCAACTGAATGTAAATGGTTATCAGTTAAAAGTTGGAGAGAGGGGAGGGGAACGAGATAGAGAGGGACAGAGGGTTTTAAGGTCCAGAGGCGCTATATACTGCATAACTAAAAAAACTTCTTTAAGGTAGTGTCAAGAACAATATAGGTGGTAAAGCTCAGTCGAATAAATATACTTATTCCCCTGAGTGAAGATTGAACCCACTATCTTTGCCTTAACAAACAGAAGCTGGCCCACTGCGCCAAATGGCGTCACTTTACATAATATATTATCTACACGTTTCGATATCGGAAGTTTACATATAACAAATTATGATTGAGGAACTATCTATTTATCAGCGTCAACTAAAAGTAAATGTGTTGAAATGGAACGTAACACCACTACAGCGTTCATACAATCTCTATTATGAAAAGTTGCTATTTTGACATCTTAATGCATCTATTATAATGTTATACTTATTTATAGTTATTTTCATCTAAAATAATAGCTTTGAAATATATGTGCGAGTAGATAATTAATTCGTGAGATTTTAAAATAGTACAGATTTAAAGCTACCATTGAAACTAAAATAAATTAATTTATATTGAACCAAAAAAAAAGTCTCACAGCCTTGGAACCATTAAGAATTATCACTTATCTATTCTCACGCTTCTCTTCCTATCATCAAACAATTTTATTACAAATACAGACGTCCAATAATGAACTGAATACCTATGTAATATTACCATTGCTTCGGTGTTGAAATGTGGGCGGCGAAACAAATTTACATGATTACTAAATAAATGATGCTTTTAAA
>HE669280.1:12194-62908 GCA_000313835.2 Heliconius melpomene melpomene | reverse complement strand
GTTTGGAACCCACACTATAAAACATATATTAACCGGTTAGAGACTGTTCAAAATAATTCATTAAATTTGACTTTTTAAAAAACAACCTTAAATGAGGCTAACGATGGTTTTAAGATATTATCACTCGCCAATAGAAGATTAATTAAGGACCAACTTTTATTATTTAAGATAATTAAAAATCATATGAACTCCCCGTTTCTTCTGAGCTGCATTAATTTCAGATGCCCGAGAAGATCTGTGCGTAATCCATTACTATTTAATACACCCGTTACTAGAAGCCAGCATGCACAAAATATCTTTGTCAATAGAGCCTGCACCAGCTATGATAAATTGTTTGCCAATATTGATATTTTCAAAGTTAATGATGTCAATGTTTTAAAAAAAATTCTAATAAATGTAATGTCATCTTGCTGAACTTGTGATTAATTTATATAAATTATGTATATTTCATTTTGTATAGTGCAAATTGGATTATTTCATTTGATTTGATATATATATATACTAGCGGACGCGCGCATCTTCGCTTGCGTATTTAGGGGTGAATTCTAATAAATGACGAAACATGTGTTCAATGAAAATTTTTTAAGAGTCTAAATTTCAAATTTTATAAAAATCGGTGGCGATTTAAAGATTTTCCCATACAAACTTTCAACCCCTTATTTGCACCCTTAGGGAGTGAATTCTAGAAAACCCTGAAACACATGTTCAATTAAATATTTTTAAGAGTCTAAATTTAAAATTTTATAATAATCGGTGGCGTTTTAAAGATTTCTCCATACAAACTTTCAACCCCTCATTTGCACCCTTAGGGGGAAAATTCTAGAAAACGATGAAACACGTGTTCAATTAAATACTTTCAAAAATCTAAATTTCAAATTTTATAAAAATTAGTGCCGATTTAAATTTTTTCCCATACAAACTTTCAACCCCTATTTCCCCCCTTTAGGGTTAAAATTTTTCAAAATCCCTTCTTAGTGGATGTCCAGATTACGAAAGTAAACATCTGTCCAAATTTCACGTTTCTACTATTAGCGGTTACGGCTGTGCGTGCGTCTTACCTCAGTCAGTGAGGACAAGTCCTTTTATATATATAGATATGTGTGTGTGTGTGTGTATGTATATATATATATATATATGTGTGTGTGTGTATGTATTGAATTAATAAATTGAGTTTTTTTTTCTTAATGTAACTTGTAATTTTGTAGTATATTTTATCTTGTGTTTATTGTTTGTATCTATAAATTGTATGTGGAAACTTAATTGGATTATGTATCATCTTTTAAATTTGTAATGTTTGTGTATTTTGTATTCTGTGTGTTTCCCTAAAATATAAATAAATAAATAAATAAAATAAATAAATACAATTATAAAGTAGGTACTAAAAACCCTATGTCCCAAATATTTTAAGACTAGGTTCTCGTAATTCATCGTACAATACGTAAATTGAAGCTGAAATACAAAATTAAAACGTAAAGAAAATCCTTTCTGGGATTTTTCTCCGTTCTCGTATCCCAAATTTCGAAAAATCCTCCCCAATAGTGCTCCCCTATACTCCCTATTTGAAATTTTAACTTCAAAGCCTTATAGTTTCGTCTGAGCGTTGTCTATCATTCATTAAATAATAGAAAAGTTCTATATATATATATATATATTAAATTGGGTACGAGTATCTATCTCACATAATTATTTTTTTTAACAACATGTCAATATTTAGCGAACAAATTAAAACGTTTAATTAAATATTTAATAACAGGAAATTTCTTTGAACAATTTTGTTTTATGTTGCCGACGCGACGTTAAGATTTGGGTCCCTTGTTTCTCTTTCCTTATTAAATGGTGAAATATTTTCTCGTGCCTTATTATATATACGGATATTTATTTATGTTAAATATTACTTTTTTTATTAATATATTAAAATTATTTAATATATTATAAAATTTATCTATAGCCTGTAAGACAGTGACAGTCAAAAAAAAGATATTGTAAAAAATAAAAAAAATGACTGCATTAAACTAAAAGAAAAATAGGGCTCCCTGTGGAAGTTTAATTGGTCGAAGAGTAGGTCCTGTTTGTCAATCTTAATATTTTTTTAACCCTAATGATTTTTTAATTTTGGGGAAAACATGTAGCAAGTATGTGATATGTAGGATATCTTTTTTTTTTAGTCGGTGTACCCTGGTTTGTCTGGTGACCAGAACGAGGAAATGGAAATAATTCAATATCTCAAATGGGAATCCAACCCACACCCGTCAGGTTCACAATCAAACATTAAGCTACTGCGCTAAGATGTCCTTATAAATGTTGGAAATCGAAATGGAAAGAAAAATGTTATTGTTTTCTATAACTTTTTTTTCACTTTCACATTTTCACTATAGTAAAGTAGTTTCACAGTATCAGAGATATATTAAAAAAGGTGCCAAAATAAATCAAATATATGAAAAATTGCAACCACAAATATTAAACAAAATTCATCAAGGCATTAAAGCAAACAAAAATAAACTGAAAATAATATAAAGCTTTTAAAAATTGTTATTTTGCCTTTTAGTATTATCCAAATATTGTTCTACATTTTATTGGAACTGTTCTCAGTTATTTGAAATATGTATTGTTATTTCAAAACATGCCTATTACATGCAGAAAACCATATTTTCTTTATTATTTTTTACCTGTATTCCGCGTATAGAATTGTAAGCAGAGGGAACCTGGGAACCTAGTCATAAGACACTCCGTTCCCATTAAGACACTTCCCGCCACTTTCCACCGATATTTGACCCTATATATTTTTTAATAAATGTAGAAATACGTTTTTTTCAGGAAATCACGGGACCGTATATCTTCTTATAAGGGTTCCTTTTTTTCCTTAAAAGGTACGGAACCCTAAAAACGGATTTATCAGGTTTTCTACCATAATAATTTTAATCTAAAGGTATATAATAAATCATTACAAGGGGCCAAAGCGCAAATACGTACCTACATCCAAAATTTTATCTTTAGATAAGCAATTAAACCTTTGGCAAAGGTCTTCATTGAGATTCGATCCACATTTAGATTGGATTACCGAATTGCTATCTTTTGTTAGGCCGTTGTCAGATAATACCTGGTTTTGTTAGAAATATCATAATTTCAAATATACTTACAATGTGAAATAAGTTGATGTATTCTTATTATTATTTTTAATTTTATGCTTAGGATCTAGTGTTAGAAACTCCGTTTTCCGCTTTCTCCTTAAATTTTACCATGTCATTGGACCTTTATACGTAACTCAAAATATACTATTTTTATATATTATTTTCATTTCTCCACTTTAAAAAAAACGAAGCTTAACGTTGAGGTCCGTCACTCAACACATATTTTTTTATTTATTTATTTTAATGTGTCCATATTTTCTTAATATTTTCAAGACAACCTTAAAACCTAATGTTAGTAAATAATGTATTGAAAAATTCGGCAGAAAATGAGGAACGTAATGTCTTACTAGGTGCCTTTTGCCTACTTCGCTATGCGGAAAAAAGCTTAAAACTGAAATAAAAAAAATAATATAAATTAATCATTATGAAAAGGTTTAGGTTTCACATTAACCTGCAATAAAATTGATTCTTTGAAGTGCTTTCAAGAAACTATGAACTTTGTTGGAGAAATGAATGAATCGATGCTCTCGTTCTATACAAACTGAATTACTATTAAAAGTTTCAGTACAAAAGAAGACTATTTAATAAATAGACCAATCTAGACATGATTTAATAGCTAACTTTAATTATTCAAGTGCCCCAAAGTGCGGTAAGCTTACTTGCACTTCGGAAATTTCCAGGAAATTCTGCATATATATAACTAACTTGAAATTAAGATTGAATATTGATGAAATGCAACTTTCTCATAGTAAATAGGAATCGATAAACCATTGTAAAGGAATTAAAGTTGTAGAGTATTAGTTTAAGGAAATGCTCTCGTAAAGCTTAATATATAAAGATATGTATAATATAAATATGTACAAAAGAACCTGAGAAGACCTACCTAGAATACATAGAATGAATAATTTTCATTTCCTCACTCTGATAATAAAAGACAAAATGCGGCGCTGAACTCCGCCATTCAATATGCAATGTCTGAACATTGGACGCAAAGTGGAGAACAGTTTGTTTTGACACTATTATCTCTCTGCCTACCCTGCAATATGCGGGAAACAGCGTGAACCTACAAAAAATATAATAATAATAACGAAAAGATACAGAATAATATCAAAAATAGGTGCAGAGTAGCAGAGTAGGTACAGGGACCACCGAACTTTGGAGGCTTTCTGAGACTGATTCCATTTATTTAATAAAAAAAAATATTATTTCCATTTAGAAAATAACGTTTTATAAAAGAAATATTATTACAGTACGCTAAGTTAGGCACATTAAAATACCTCTGGTATAACAATCGCACGAAAATTCTATTAATCTACGATAAAGAAATATTCAAACCAAAGTATCTGGAAAGTTCGCGAGTGCTCCTAAACTTGAAAGAACTGCTTTTATCGTTCTTCATCTCTTTGCGGGTGAATTGATATAGAATCTTGGTGAAATTAAAATTTCATTTGGTACAGTTTCGGGATAAGTTTTAGCTAAGTTTGTTCTGTCGATGATTTTCATATTTAGTTTTATAGATGCTATTTGCAAGTGTTTTTTAATTGGTTTCCTTGAATTTTAATATTCTGTAGTATTAAGAATTCTATTGAAAATACATAAAAAAAATATGTTGTAATAGTTTATGTACATTTTTTAATTTTAAACTCAAAATTAACGACATTTTTCCGTTAAATATTTCTTCTTTATCTATTCTGTTATTTTAAAAGATATCTATTCTTAAACTTTCAAATATTTGTTATTGTCCAATAAAAAAATGGAAAATATGCGAAAAATATATAAAAATGGAAAGTAATTTCAGTTTTTACGAGTACGTGTTTTAATCCAGTTTTCCGGAATACTTTCGATACAAAATAAATAAACAAAATTATGTGTGCATTCACAAATAAAACGAATGAAGTAGAAAACTAAAAATATAAAATGAATTTAAAAGGGAGCTATTAAAAAAAATTTTTAGTGGTTTAAACTATTAATCATATATCAATAACATAAACAACCCTCGAAATATTTAGAAATTAGCTTAGGGTGTCTTTTTTTAGCAGAGGGATCTTTCCGCCGAATTCTCTGTAAATTGTGTGTCGAGTGGCAGAATCCAATACCGCGCTTTATCTTATTACCGGAGCGAGAAAATAAAAATATTAACAAAAAATAAAATGCCCCAAGTGGGAATCGAACTGAGATATTAGCGGTAGTTATAATTTTAATAGACAAAACAAGAAACTCGACTGCGTAAACTAAATTAATGTATTTACTAACACTCTCGCCATCAAGACTAATCCAACGATATTAATCATCAAAATCGATTCATTGTTTTACACTGGGAACAAAGCAACGGACACACATACATACACGCTAAAACATTACCCTTCTTTTGGACGTCGCCGCAGTCGGGTAATAAAAATGCTACTAGCAAAATTTCTACCTGAAACTGTAGTAATTATTGAAAATAAACATAGATTGAAAAAAATATATTTGCATACACTTCGGCCAATAATAACCTAGATAGGTTGAAAACGTCTAAGTTTTTATCTTGTTTGAACTATAATGTAGAATAGTTTGCCCGAGGCGCGGTATTAAAAATATATTAAAGTATAATAATCATAAAAATATATTAACCAAGCTTTTAATATAATATGGTACGTGTTGTTTTTAGCTTTACGTTGTATGCCGTACATAACAGGGTAGGCAGAGGGAACCTGGGAATATAAGACACGTCTCTTCCCCACTTTCCGTAATTTCAAATTCCTTGATTTTGTGTTGAGTGGTTGAACTCAATCCCCCCTTTATATGCCAGAGCGTAGAAGTGTAAATAATTTATAACCAACTATTCATTATGAAAGTAAAAGAAATACATATAGTACTAATGAAATAGGAAGTGTTTTAATGGGAACAGAGTATCTTAACACTAGGCCTCTAACTTCCCTCTGTCTATCCTGCAATGTGCAGGATAAAGCACGTGAATTAAAAAAAAAAAGAATATATAAATTTACTCAGAAGCTCTTTTAATTTTATTATTATATAATCCTCTTAACTATGACTTAAACTTAAAAAATAATTTCTATAACGATGCAATGGATCTCTAGAGCAAGGAAAAAATTTAATGAAAATAATCTAGAGTGGACAGCATGAGAGGATTTCACAGCCTTAAAGGATTCTACTACTTAATTGCAACTACATTTAAACTAATAACATAATATTATAAACTTGATATTAAATTATAGTAAACATACGTTCGTAAATTAGTTAATGATAATCGTTTCAGGCCACCATGGCGCTACTACGAAGTCGGACTGAAGGCTTAATGGTTGTGAGTTCGATTCCCATAAGTGGGGAAGAATTTTTTTTTTCCGCCCTGGTAGACAATTTGCTTAGCTTTACGTCCAACTTTTCGACAAATTCGGACGGAAAGCACAGAACTTACTCTTTTAACACTAGATCCTCTCCTGATATCTTATTATATGTGAGACAAACGGTAAAGCCATAAAATGTATTAATTATGGCACAAGCAGGCGACTTTAATGCGATGTTTGTGGGTTCGATTCCCACCGAGGAATAATATATATCTTCATTTCTTCGCTCTGGTATCGAGGCAAAGCGTAGCCTTGAGTTTTGCCGCTCATCACGGATGGAGTTTTCGGCGGAGACGGTGTATTTACCAGAAGGTGGGCAACGGAAGTGTCTTAATGGGGAATGGAGCGCCTTAACATTAGGTTTCCAGGGTCTGGCTAACTTGATATGTGCAGGGTACGTTAATGAAAGCTTTAATATGAAACTTCAGTACTACTAGTTTAGCTTTGTGACTCTTGCATGTCAAATGTCCTCGTTAAGCTCACTATATTTACATTTTATTAAAAAGTTCTCCTTATTATAATAATTAATTATACTTACACACTATAATGTCATATAATGTTTATTTCACATAAATATATCTTTGTATGCTTCTATCTGCATTTAAACTAGGTTAACTAAACGGATTTCTTAAAAAAAATGTAAGAAGGAACTTAGTGTTACTAGATGAGTCACTACTTTTAGAGCAAAGCAAAGAAATTAGCTTCCTCCTGAGCTTTTCCCCATTTTGAGAGATTTTCCTTAATTCTTAATGGGGAATGGAGCGCCTTAACATTAGGTTTCCAGGGTCTGGCTAACTTGATATGTGCAGGGTACGTCGCTAAAAACAAAGTTATGTTAAAAATATAATTTGGAGACATAGAAACTGTACCTATTAGTTTTTTTAAGCAATCTAGGAACAAAGCCCTTTATATTTAGATATCTAGACCACGAAAACACTTCTCTCTCTTCTCTCTTCTTGAAACATGATTTTATTATGGAGATTTTAGATTGGAGCCTCCATCCTCCATCATAATTTAATTTCTATTAATTTAATATTTAGACTTAATTAGAGATTAAAATCATAGAACCTTCACTCGGGTCACAGAGGCCAAGACGATTTGGCACTCGTCCAGCGTACATTAGTGTCTCAGCTATATTTCCTTAAATTTAAAATTTTCAAATACAACCCCATGTTATAAATACTGCCCCAAATTCTGTATTGGTGCCAAGTTTCTGCAGTTAATAATATTATAATTTAATTTGTTTATTATTTTCAAGTTTTTTATTGTTTTAAGGAAAAATTCTAATTTTGTAAAGGCAATGTGGGATGTTAGTAAGGGTTTTAAAATGCTTTATGTCTGTAAAATTAAATAGGCCGTGTAATGAGGCCGTGTTGAGTTCCACCACTCAACACGCAATGCCTTCAAAATTTAGCGGAAATTGGGGAACGGAGTGCGTTAACACTATGTTCCCTCGGCCTACCCTGCTGTGCGCGGGATACAGCGTGAAGCTGATGAACTAAATGTCAAGGAAATCTGCCAAAATACTATAGTGTAAACTGCAATTATATCGGTTAAGCTGTTTCTGAAATAAGCGTAAACAAACCCACATGCAAACATTTTATAAAACATTTTTTTTTTAGTTCTATTACCTTACTAAATGCTACTAAAAATATTTTTTCTTATGTATAGATAGATATAGATCTCTAAGCAATAAAATATAAAATATCTAAAATCATATAAATGAATGAGTTTATTCAAAATTCAAACTATTGATGTTACCTGAAATTACCTGAAAGTACCTGAAGTCCACCTAAGCTGGTCCACATGTTATCGTTAAAACCGCCATTTATAACGCTACTATTAAGGCTAAATCCAAAGTTGGACTTGAGAACTTAAGCGAGGTAATTATGTAAATTAACCCTCATAATGCGCATAAACTCGCATCTAAGTGGGGCAGAATATGAACTTAATATATTTTCTTAACGACATGAAGGAAGTATCTAACATAAAGGTATATTAACACTTATTAGAGAAACATAGTGTTATGACACTCCGCTGCCCACCTTCCGCTGAATTTTGGATATATTACGTGTTGAGTAGTGGAACTTAACGCCGCGCGTTGCCTCGATATAAGAGTGTAGGAATGAATTGTTTATCATTTCATGAATTAGCGTGCAGTTTGCCTTGCCAGAGCGAAGAAATGGTATAATAAATGATACTACATTCCCTCGAGTGGGGTTCGAACTCACAATCCTCACATTACCGTCACCCCTTTGTGCCCCTGGGCCATAACAACCCCAAACATAGAACATAACGACCAATGAATATAACATGAACAGAGATTGTTGCATAAAATGAGCCAACTCATATTGTCTCGGGAGCGACAATAGTTGCTCTGGTTTATTTCGTTCATATAAAACGACGAATGCTGGCGTAAATAGAATTTTTGTTTTAAACATTACTTATGAAGCGGACCATATAAGCTTTATACAATATTTTCGAATACTTTTGTAATTGTTAAAAATTTGGAGCGCGGTTCGGCTTTTGTGTGGGAATTTTTTTTTTCGTTTTTCTTTCTGGAGAAATATTAATATTAAATAGTTCGAGAAAATTGTTAAATCATCTAAATCTAATCTAACAAATAGGACAGTCGTTGAAGGGCACAAGCGTGTGATTATAAACGCGACAGACATGGATTTAATTCCGACTCGGAGAAATTAAATATTAAATTTTTATTTATTTTAATTCTTTCGCTCTGGCGTTAAGTAAGGCAAAGCGCAGCGTCGAGTTTCGCCTCGAACAGACGATACCTCAAAAAATCGGCAGAAAGCGGGGAACGATAGTGTCTGAATGGGAGCGGAGTGTATTAACACTAGAGTCTTAGGTTCCCTCTGCCTATCCTAAAAAAAAAAGTATCCTAAAAAGTCCTAAAAAAAACTGTTTCAAATTCCTGCCTTGCTTAAAGATTAAAATTATATACATTTTTTTTATTTTACATATTAATACAAAAAAAATCATGAAATATTTATTCATGAAATTATTTCATTATATTATCAATGAAAGCTTTAATATGAAACTTCAGTACTAGTTCAGCTTTGTGACTCTTGCATGTCAAATGTCCTCGTTAAGGTCACTCTATTTACATTTTATTAAAAAGTTCTCCTTATTTTAATAATTAATTATACTTACCCACTACAATGTCATATGTTTTTTCATATAAAGATATGACATATCTTTGTATGCTTCTTTCTGCATATAAACTGGGTTAACTAAACGGATTTATTAAAAAAAAATGTAAGAAGAAACTTAGTGTTACTAAATGAGTCACTTTACTTTTAGAGCAAAGCAAAGGAATCCTTCTGAGCTTTTCCTCATTTTGAGAGATTTTCTTTACTGGTTACGTAAGCAGGTCAATAACTGCAACTTCGTGATAGGCTCTCCGTAGGAGGAGAAAAAATCTGGAGAAAGCTACATCACTAAAGCCGTTCCCTGGTACATCTTGCTCGGTTTTTGTTCAGAATACATGCAATTCCCCACAAGATGTCCCCTACGCTATTTTTTCTGTATATCAATGACAAGTTAGATAATTCCAGCATTCATTGCTATGCAGATGATAGCACAGTGCCCCCCACTTTCAGCCGGATTCTGTACTCATTTTGAGATGAGTGACGTAACTCAAAACCGCACACGTGCATCGACACCAAAGCGAAGAAATGAAAATATTAAATATTTCATTACTTCAAGTCAAGTTCGAAGGTTAAATGGAGAAAATAAAAATTTATAATGTTCAAAATCCTGTTAAACCATTTATATTGCTATATATTAAACGTCGCGCTGAAATTTTCTTCTAAACTGTTAACAAATTGGGTACTCAATCTTTAGTTCAATGTATCGTTGCGCGAAATAGGTCCCCTCAAACAAATGACATGGAAAAGGGGTCTGTACCGTAACAAATAAGAAAGTAGTTTTTTTATGCTCCCATATTATTTGCTGGGGCACATTGGTTAGTTGTATTGGGGGGCATATAATGTAATTCATGGCATTTTTGTTTACACATGGAGATTTTTATTGGTTCAAAAGATTTATTTTAATGAATTAAAAATTTAATATAATATATATAATTTAATATTATATTATATTTATTTTGACAAATTATCCGCCTTTAGGTAGTAGATATCCCATCAAAAACATAAATGTAAAATGAAAGCCAAGTTCTGTAATAAAACGTAAGCTTTCAGCGATAAAAGAAGTGAGATGTAAATGTATGCCAAGTTCAACGGTCAGTCCTGAAATTTATTTTTAACAATATAAAATATTTTATAACAACTGAAAATGCCCATTATTCTTACAACTTGGAGACTTTATTTATGTGTAATATCTGACTTGGCTAGTTTTCAAATTCAAATTCAAATTAATTTACATCGATATAAATGAATGTATTCAAATTCTATTCTATTCAGATTCTATTCTAATTCCGTCTGTAATGTTCGTCTGTTTTAAAACCGCAACGCCGTCCGCGCTTTGTCCGTATATTCCGGTCTCCTTTAAGGCATTGCATTTTAATTGGCGGATTTTAACGCCGCGCTTTAAATATACAGCGGGTAAAGTGGCGAAATTGAACTCCTCTTTTAGTCTCACCGAAATGAAGAAAAAATAATTCCTTGCCTCAATTTGTTTACAATAAATATTACATATATATATTATCTATTTCTAACACAAAATTTACTACAACTCTATAGTATAGCAAATATACTGCACTTGGTTACCTTGATATATGTAGAAGTTAGTTAATGTAATATTCTGAGAAGTTTAATTAACTTTAAAATTGAAATGGTAGTGTTCATACATTAATATATCTGTAGTTTGTAACTTGGAAATGTTAAACGATATTTAACGCAACGGGTTGTGGGTTTGAATGCCAAAAGAGAGAATTAATTTTTAACTTAGCTTGGCTGAACTTCACGTTTTATCCCTAGCGGGATAGTCAGAGAGAACGGAGCGCCAAACGCTACGGTCTCTACATACATCTTTCGCCTCGTCCACTGTCATCAACTTCTTCATGCATGCCCTCCGGGAGGTCCTCGTGCTTTTTACGTGACCTTCCTCCAGTATCTTTGATACTGTGTTTTCGAAGGTCAACCGAGGTCTCCCCCTACCTCTCTTACCACTCGCTTTTCCGTCATAAATCTTTTTTGCCATTCTTTCATCACTTATTAGTTCGACGTGACCAAACCAGTTGAGCACGTTCTTCCTCATTTTCACCGTGACGTCCTCGCTAGTGAATTTTTTTTTTATTTTCTTAACTCTAGGATTTCTCTGCTTACCACTAAATAATATCATGACACTGAAATAAGAAGTTACAAAATGTGCTTATAGTAAAATTTATCCGAGCAAGTAAGCATTTCATTAAATTACAATACGAGTAAATAGAAAGATAGCTCGGCTTTTATGTTTGGGTTGGTTATAGTAACTTACTCATGTTGAAGGATAACAATCGAATAAACAATAAACAGACATATTTCTATTCTTATTTATATTCATTCAAAAGTAATATTGTAGCCAATGATCTGAAAAATCCAAATATTTTTACCTTATTACACCTTATTAAGCATTATTTACTTTAATTAGGTTTTTTAATAATTTATGTATATTTTTAAAGCTTTCGCTTCATTTTGGGAGATTTTTTAATCTGTTCCTCGCATGGGTATAGGGTAGAGTGGCAAAGGGAACCTAGGAAATTTATGATAAGACATTCCATTCCCATTAAGACACTTCCGTTCTCCACTTTCCACCGAATTAAACAATAAATAATAAATAAAAATAATATTTCATATCAAAATCCTCGCTAAGATTACTCCAGAAATGTGTAATTTCAAACCAAGATCTAGGTTACATCCTAAGTATATCCTCAGTTGATTACCATGAAAGTAGGACTACTTCTCCCGAGCGAAGACAATGTTGAAACACCCCTTTGTAACGCACGAACTCTACAATAGTGTAGAATATTTAATGTTGTACGGTGTCATGGTGTCATGCCACTCTTGTTTCTTGCCTTTGTAGGTCATTAAGAAAGTTTATATTTAACGTGACGGTTACAAATTTTGATAATATATTTTCGATTTTTATTATATACGTATGAGGATATATTTTGTCCGTGCAAGAGACCAAGAGATATTCTTACAGTTTTTGGCACGTTTTTTTGACAACTGGTCCGAAATGCATCATTATATTGCTAAACACTAAAATATTATACTTAAAAGTCGATTTTATTAATATTTTTATAGAGTTTTCATTAAAAAATACAGAAAAAAAGAAGAAATTATTTAGTATGCCAAGGATTCACAGCACACGTGGTTTCACCCAGGTGCCAGACGATAGACGTTGCATGGTGAGAAATCCAAAGCATCTAGGGTTTGAGACCCAATTGTAGGCTTAAAAACTGTCTTTACAATTTCAACTTTTAATTAAATAAAATAATAATAAAATTAAATTGCGAATGAAAATTATTTTAAGCTTAACGTCAGTAGATCTGGCACAAATCAAACCATCCAATATAAACGTCATATAGTATATACTTCATACATTTTTTCTTCATACAATTTTCATGGATTTTTCATGAAATCGAGACCGAAATTACCGACATCAAAAAATAATCTACTGAAATAAAATCTTATAAAAAGGCAGGCATCGACTCGCAGTAAAAAGTTATGAGATCAAACAACTCCAATTAACCATCAGTATGTTTGCCAAAGGAATCATAGGCTGGAGAATTTTTTTAAAGAAACTCGTTATTTTCTTCCATTATATATTTATATACTTAGATAATCTACTTAGTGACATATATTTTTTATTTTTATGTCAAATGATAAAATTTTCCTTTCAAATATTTATCTTTGCATGTTATGATACTTTTAGAATATTTTGTTTGTTATTCTTCATCAATGGAGAACGTAAAATATACTAGATTCTGAATGGAGAAATAAGATTTATATCATTATCAAATATCTGTTTTTCTAATTTGATAATCATATTTTCTATAACTCAAGTCGAGTTATACGACGACGATTTGTGGAGACAAATCGTCGGAAAATGGAGAACGGAGTGTCTTAACACTACGTTCCTTTTGCCCACTCTGCCATATGCGAAATAAAAAAAAAATTGCCATATGAAAAAATTATGAAAGGAAAAACTTAAAAAAAAATGGTGTGAAAATAATTTATGATTACACAAAACGTATCTAAGTTGTATAATTTATTCTTCCACCCTCATTCATTTCTCTCGTGTATCTTAACCAGTTCCAGGGGTGATCCATATCCATTTTTCATGCTGATTTCTTGAATCCATTTACTTTGTCATGTCAGATCTGTGGTACACTCGATCTAGAGCCGTTTAGTCTCTTCGAGGTCTTTTCTTTTTATGGCACGTCTCATCGTACGCCTTCAGTAATAATATTATTGAGAAAAATAAGAAATAAAGATTCTAGGCCAGTCCGGGCTCAGGGGCACAATGGGTGACTGTAACCGTGACTGGTCGTGGATTCAATCCCCGCTTGAGGAAATTAAATATTTATTTAAATTTTAATTTTCATTTCTTCGCTCTGCCTGGAGTCGGGGCAAAGCGCGGCGTTGAGTTCTGCAACTCAACACCAAACCTTCAGAATACGGCGGAAATTTGACAATTGGGTGTCTTGGTTGTTCCCTCTGCCTACCCTGTGCTGCGGGATACAGCGTGAAGCTAATCTAATTTTGAATTAAGAATGAAAGAAAACAAACTATAAAATATAAAAAAGTATATAAAATAAATAACAAAACGCTTACAATTTTAAACAATACTGCTGTTTGAATGCAAAAAATACTGCAATTTACTCTACACTTAATTCTATTTAAGTCGCTAAGCATCTGGAGCACCAGAAGCAAAAACTCTAGCAAAAACAAAAGATATTATCTTCAACTGGTGCAGAATTACTGATTCAGATCATAAAACCAATAATTCTTTACGATATTGTACTCCAGGGCCTCCTTCCACCAGCTGTTTGTCAAACTAACAAGCTACAGATTTATTAGCTATTCTCTTAACGAAACTAATGCAATGAAAGTCTTAAATAGGAATTATTGCGATTATGAGACCGTCTTGGCACGTGTTGGTTATGGGTTCGATCCCCACTCGGGGAAGTGACCTCGAAAATTCTACGGAAAGTGAACAATAGGTTCCCTCGACCAAGTCTGCTATATGTGGAAAACAACGTGAAGTTGAAAAAATAATTGCCACTTACAGACGATATGGTTCTCTATATTTAATGTTATAAGTTTTTAATTACCTCTTTTCTGCCTCAAATCTCGCTAAGATAGTTTTGATTGCTCAGTTTACTGTTATGAAAGATTGTTAAAACTTTTGGGGATGTTTAAGTAATGGAACTGTGATGATGATGATAAAAATGGACCTAATATCATATGAACGATCCAATTTAGCATTGTTTTTTCTTTCTTTTTGTTCTACAAAGATTCTTTTTTCTAGACTTATAAACAAATACAATAGACTATACATATTATAGCAAATGCAAGAAATGGCGGAAAATGGAGGAAGGAGCTACAAATAACGAAGTGGAATATAAAAGGAGGATTGAGAGCGAGCATGAATGAATTATTAAATGTGATGGATGACAGAAATTTGGATGTTGTTTGTATGACAAGCAACAAGAAAGCAAATGTCTTAATGGGAATGGAGTATCTTAACTCTAGGTTCCCAGGTTCCCTCTGCCTACCCTGCCCTGTGCGGGATACAATGTGAAGCTAAAAAAAATACTAAATACTAAACTAGAGCCAGCGAAAAGGAAAAGACGCGACGAATAAATAATTGAATCTGTTTGGTAGGTGGCAAGAATTTTCACAGTATTTTACTTTCGACGATTTTGTAGGTAATGCTCGAGTCCCCTCTTCCACCTGCCTGGTGGAGGCAATTAGAATAGGCGTTGTGTCCCTTAAGAAATTATAACAATTAAATTTTTGAGTGTTGAGTGGCAGTATTTAGTGCCGAGCTTTTGCCTTGGTGCCAGAGAAGGGCAATTATAATATGTAGACTAGATATCCATAATATTAGGGTAACATCGAGCTGGTGTAGATAGAATTGGAAGTTGGCTGATAAAACCTTGGACTGCTTAATAGTAAATATATCGAAAAGCTACAGCTGAAAATCCCCAAATTTACAACATCGGTTCCTTGGGGAATGGGGGGGGTTCCCCCATTCTCTCATAACATACCTAATAAAAAATATATATAAATTCACAAACATAGCAACAGCTCAGCTATTGTAATATAATACTGTAATTTTATTCCACTTTAATGCTTTATGTCGCAAAATTCCACATAATTTAAAAGGAGGGCATCAGCTAAAACACTTTTGTGACACGCGAAGCTCATTTGGTGTGTCAATACAATTGTCTGTGTAAAATACAAATGATTCTAACAAATGCTAATTTTATTTTTATTTTATATGTATATCTCAAGTTAGTAAAATGAATAACTTTTATTTTTTTCATTTATTATTTATTTTCTAGATATTCGTTGTGTGTACCTTTTGTAATGTCGTAAACAGAATATATGCCGTTCCTATTAAATCACTTAAGTTCACCACTTTCCTCTGAATTCTTAAGGCATTGCGTTTTGCGAGTTGCAGAACTCAACGCCGTACTTTGCCTCGTACCAAAAAATGCACACAAATGAAATGAAAATGCTATGCTGGGCAGTCACAAGACTTGATAAACGGAAAACGGAACGAATACATTAGAGGGTCTTTCAAGGTCGATGGTGGAAAGTCGCTTGCGATGGTACGGGCATGTGACAGAGACGCATGTAACGCCGTAAAAACTGCCCTGGCTATTCCGGACACAAAAAAGGGTAGAGGAAGACCACAGGCCACGTGGCGGACAACCGTCACCAAAGATCTGGCGCGGGCAAAATTAGATTTAGAGACAACCCAAGATCGTCTGACTTGGCACAGGAATACGAGGAGGGCCGACCCCAAATAAAGGGAAAAGGCACGGAAGATGAAGATAGTATTTTAGTACACATTTTTTTTAGTTTCACGCTTTATCACGTAACACTTGGTATTGGCAGAGAGTTCATATAGACACTGTGATTGAATATTAAGAGGCAGAATTTAGAGCCATGCCAGTCTTGATAAGATGAAAATAATTCATACCTAGAGGGTATAATAGGCAAGAATCGAACTCACAACCACTGCCCTTACAGACGTCGTCCTTCTTTAAGAATATACGAGTACATATATGAATAAGTCTGACGTAAACGTTTCTTAAAGAAATATAATCTAGTAAAATATATTTAATACAAAGCTTATAATAACGAGTGTAACATCGAAAATTCCTCAGTAAAAAGCTTTTAAATAACAAACTATATATATGAAAATAAATTGTAACCTTATATATGGAATAATCTCATAATTTTCATGAAGCGGGGATTAGTGTTGGGTATTCGGATTTCCCTCACGTAGAATTAATTTTCGGGTTAAAAAGTCATATTTTTCACAATTTCATGATATTTTATTTAACATCGCACCTGTGTGAGTCCATATTCTCGTAAATGATGTGGATTTTTCTGTACACTGTAAAAAATACAGTTTTAATTTAAATTTGAAAATAATGTTAACATTTATCTCTTAGGTTAACTGTAAGTTCGAATCTCACTCGTGGGATTCAATTGCTTCAATTTTTTCGCTCTGGTTAGCTGTAGTGTTGAGGATATCCTGCTATATGAGGTATAATTAAATCAGAAAAAAATCTTGGTGGCTACTAGTATCTCTAATAACGCCTCGTTAAGACCCGCCACTACAAAAACACGAGGAAAGCGGGAAACGGAAGTGTCTTTATGAGGAACAGAGTATCTTAACACTAGGTTCCCATGTTCCCTCTCCCAATACTGATAAAATTCGAAAATTAAAAAAAAAACGCTTAAAAAACGCCAATTAGTCATTATTCACCTCCATGTTACCTAATCCAGTTTCGCGGTTACAGGTTCTTCATTACAATCTTAACTGCTTCGATTCGTTACGTTTCGAATACCATTCATTAGGGCAACCCCAGTAAGTAATTGTGACCCCCAAACCCCCTTATTTATAGGGGGTGGTGATCATCTGAGTATAAATGGCCGATATTGGTTTTAGAGCGAGCAAATTAAATTTTATTGCTGTTTAATCCTGCGGCTCGTTGGGGTTGGATTTTGTTCTTAAGACGTAAATAGTCATTAGGGTTGGGTGTTCAAACTTTTATGCTTTATACACGTATTAATAATATAATTAAAATATTGACTTTTCTTGTATTTATATGTGAATATATAATTATTTTTATATGTATATGTGGTGCTTATACATAATCACTTTCCGCTTATACATAACTTCTTTCCTTTTCTCGAACCTAGTGTTAAAACACTCGACAAGCCACTTTCCATCGAATTTAAGAGGCACTTTGTATTTGTGGCGAAACTCAACGCCGCACTTTTCCTCGATACCAGAGCTAAAATGATAACATTAAATATTACATTTCTTCAAGTGGCAATCGAACCCACGACCACGTTTACAGTCTCACGCTTTTGCCTCTGCCTCTGTCCTTTAAGAGTTTCTTTCAAAATATTATAAACGCAAAAAATAAAGATCTTATCATTTTGATACTAATTTCTCACTCTCTTTCTCTAATAAAAAGTGAAACTGCCAAACTAAACAATTACTTAAACACTAACTTAAATTACTATAACGATTTCACAAATTCTCTTATAAGAACTCGTATTTACTTTTATCAGTGCGTTTCTAGTTGAACGGTTCTTTAAATTTCCAAAGAGACAATTTTAAGTTTGAGAACAAGCGAGCAATAGATCTTTTGAACTTTGCTAAGCGACTCGCCTTTTAGCCGCTTGTGGCAATACTTCGTAGAATTTACATGTTTATATTTTTTTTCCTATTCATTTTCTTTGAAATATTTAAAAATAAGTTATAATTATTAACTTTTCTTTAGATTTTTATTGTAGACATAGTTCTTTATTAATGATTTTGGGCGTAAATGGAATCTTATTTTTTCAGCTTTCACGCTGTATCCCGCATATAGCAAGGCAGAGAGAAAGGGATAGTGTTCAGACACTTCGTTCATTAACTTCCGCCGAATTTTCTAGGCATTGCGTGTTAATAATAACTAAACTCACAAGGAATCAGTCCTGTAATTTCTTATTTGATATTAAATAGTAAATTTTAAGGAAACATCTTCTATGAAACTTAATTATTTCAATTCCGAATTCTAACGTGTAATTAATGCAAATTCCAAAAGGTCTGGGGTATGTTACAAGGACCGCTCAGGTATATTATTTATTCTATGAACTCCATACGGTTCGTAAAGTTTTGATAAGTGCTCTCTCTAAGCCTCATATGAGGCTGGTTTTTGCATACTGTGTTGAGACATATATAGGCTGTATTTGTATATGAAAATATGTTACTATATATTTCGGAAATTTATAGATGATTTTTATTTTTGTTGTTATTATTGCGTAGATTGCCCCCTGCAAGATGGGCCGACGACATAAAGAGGTTGGCGGAAAGCGGATGGGTCCGAAAAGCTGAAGATCGAGTGTCGTGGCGAGAATTGGGGAAGGCCTATGTCCAGCAATGGATAAAAGATGGCTGTTGATGATGATGATGATGATGATTGCGTAGATGTCTAACAGTAAGCTTAAACAGATTGTTCCATTGTTTTGCAATTTTCTTTTCTTTTCTTTGTCTATTCAGTTTTACGCTGTATACCGTATATTCCACAGAATAGGTTAGTGTTAAGACACTCTGTTCTCCACGCATCGCCCAGTTCTAAAGCATGTTGGCAGAACCCAACGCCTTACTTTCTGAAGTTACCAGAGCGAGGAAATAAATAATGTCTTGTTTCTTTCCTAAAGATCGATCTTCGTTAATTATTTCTACTTTATTTCACTTAATATAGTTGAATTAACTTAATATATTTCTTCGCTCTGGCACCGCGCGAAAATTCGGCGGAAAGTTTTGCAACGGAATGTTTTAACACTCTGTCTACCCTGAGATACAGCGTGAAGCTAAAAAAACAACTAAACACTATTATTTTCTCACTAATAATTACGGCACTTGTTAAAATAAATGTAATCTCAGACCATATTGATTGAAATATCCTAAAGATTTATGTTACTCTTAGAAAATAATTCTTAAGTGCCTATTCGGTGATTCACTCCATTTATTTAAGTCGTCCCCATTCGACTAGCTTCCAATATTTAGTAAGTAATATCTCCAAGTATTCTTCAAATTTCTTAGTAAATAGAAGTACGAGTATATTGGTTATGATCGATTTTAATTCATTTTAGTAGAAGATATATTTTATTGTTAAATATTATGTTAGAGAAGTTAATGCGAGTGGTTGTGGGTTCGATTCTCGACTCGAGAAAATGAAATACTTATTTAAATTTACGAAATAGGGAACTTGGTTCCCTCTGCCAATGCTACCGAACTTAACGTCGAATACCTTCTTACTAGAGCAAAGATATGAAAATATTAAACATTTAATTCCTTCGAATGGGAATCAAACCCAGAACCTATATGTCTCCAACATGTAAGAGTAAAAAAATGTAAGAAGAAAACTTAGTGACTGATCTTTATATTTTCACATCTATTCTCCATTGTACTAAGCGAGCACTAAAAACAATAAAAATATAATATATTTTCAACAATAAATAAAAAAAGCAAAGAAAAACAGAAAAATAACAACCATTTTCCTTTAACTAAAGCTTGGCGATTATAACAATTATGAAACTCTAATTTCCCTTGTAAAATAAGCAAACATGCTAATAAATATGTATGCGGAGACCCCGAATGAAATAAAGTATTATATAATTTAATTTTTTCATCTTACAAAAAACAGGGGTACATTTTCGTCGACAATCTTAATTCAGCCTTGTTTTAATCAACACCCTCCTTCACCCTCATTCTCGCTAGGAAAAGGGTGTGAGGGAAAGAGGAATGTAGAGAAAAATATCACTTGTTAACTCTGATCTTCTGGGGGAGGTGTACAGATGTCGCGATAAGAATATTAATTTAAATACCGCATTATCAATTTTGAAGGACGTGATTTTGTAAGTAAATTGGTATCTTTAGGGGTGAGTGCCTTTTCGACGTGTGTTTTCAGTAAGTGGATTATTTCGTTAACTTATATAATATGGTAATGTTAAATGATATCGTATGTTTTATAGAAAAGAATAGTGGGGCTGGTGTAACGAGTTGTGGATTCGATTCCCAGTCGATGAAATTAAATATTTAACAATTTCATTTAACTTAACAGGGGCGAAGTATCTCTGAACTAGGTTCCCAAGTTCCCAAGTAAACAATGAACATAAGTTAGTGTTAATTGGAAACTGAGTGTCTTATCACTAAGCTTCAACAGATAAGCAGTATTTAATAGGTTTATAGAAACACAAACCAAACCTAAGGTTAGGTTACGTGCTAGGTCTGTTTAATCAACTCGGATCTCCACCGGGTTAGAATCAATTAGCGCTGACACAGAGCATCGATCAGTTTGCAAAGATTAATCAAGCGAAGTACTGGATTGCTGAAGCGAGAATCCTAGAAGTCAATCCTGAAAGCTGTAATACCATTGTTATTGGAGACTGTAGACTGTTAATATTTATTTGAATTGTATTGTATTGTGAAGCCGTCGTGCCACAGGAGTATGAGGGTGTGGGTTCGATTCCCACTTTCAACGAATTCTGGAGACACGTGTCGAATGGCGAAACTCAACGCCGCGTTTTGCGTCGACACTAGATAAATAAATAAATAAAATAAAATAAGCCTTTATTCACTGACCATTTCAGAATAAACTATACAATAAATTCAAAAACTTAAAAATTAAAAACATTTAAAAAGTAATTAATTCTAGCAGCCAGTTTTTTGGTCAGGTTGTCCATAGGCCTCCCCCATCCTATTCCATTGTTCTCTGTTCCAAGTTAACCTCCTCAATCCTTTTGGTGGATCGTCCTCCCATCTTTTTATTTGACGTCCTTTTTGCCTCTTTCCGTTTCTAGGATACCATTCTGTTACATCTTTAGTCCATTTATTTTTATTCGTTCTCATAGTGTTCGACACTAGAGAGAAGAATTAAATATTTAATTACCTCGACTGGAAATCGAATACACAAACTATCACGCTTGCTGTAACACGCTTGTCTCGCTGCTGTAAATTATAAAGGATTAAATTTAATTTTATTTAGATAGAAATACTCAATTAACCAAATATATAATAAATAACAAACAAACAAACGTACCCACTCGTACTGTGTCAAATGTTTTCATTTAGCCATGTCTTTATTGAGCATAACTCCTGTGAAAATATCGTTAAAGTACCCTTCTAGGGTCGCTGAGCAATTTGGTTGGAACCGCAGGTAAATATGGCAGAGAGGAATGCCTCATCTCACGTACCTTTGTAGACGGTTATTTAATTAATACGTGTATTCTACGGATAAGAACCCGCTTTGTTGGTGTAAAATGTATTATTAAAATGTTAGAAACATTTAGATATATGTTTTTAATTAAATTTTGTCATAATTCAATGGATGTCCAGTCATGGTGCAGGGTTAGGGTGAATGTAAACACGACTGATTGTAGATTCGATTCCCAGTCTAGGAAATGAAATGTTTAATATTTTCGTTTTTTCGCTCAGGTGTCGAGACAGCACGCTATGTTTCCAGAATTCAGCGAAAAGTAGAAAGTAGAGTGTCTGAACACTAGGCCCCCTCTGCTATATGCGGGATACAGCGTGAAAAATAGTCCCCTAAATACGATTAGAACCCTCAACCCATAAGTGATTCCACTAGAATCTAGATGATAATATAAGCATTACATGGGTGTTCCGAATCTGTAATTGGCACATTAGCACTTGGCAATAGTGTATCTGGTAGTTCAATGAATCCAACAGTCATTCTGGCAAGAGAAATCTCTTCCTAAATTTACTAAGTTTTTTTAAGCCAGAGAAATTGTGAAATGTGACTATATATAAGATGGTTACTAGTTCTATCTCCATTTCGTTCATTGGCTTAGACAAAGTGCGGCGTTAAACTCCACCAATAATGACTCAATGAGGTTATAGGAGCATAACTTATTCTATCTCGTCTAATCCATCAAAGACAACTCTTCCATAATTTACTAAGTATGTCTCTAAATTGAAGCCAGGGAGGGTAGTTGCAAAATAAGACTGCACACACCATAGACAAAGAGCAGCGTTAAGTTCCACCAAATAAATTAATAGTATCATACCTTATTTTATCCCAAAATCTAAATAAACGAAAGAGGCGTGAAAATAAAAAAAAATATATGTAAATAACAATTTTACGACCAACAAATAAAATTAACATTGTCGCAAGACATCATAGTCGCTTGTTTATATTTAATGGAGTTTAACGCAGTGGGGCTTAAATTACGCTAACTTTATTACCGGTTCACTCATAAAAATTAAGATGGACCCGTAAAATAAATGCTTATTACAATGACGAGCTCAAATTGAGTTGTCCTGTAAGCTTTATAGTTTACTCGCTTCTAAATTAAGTGTTTTTTTTAATGTTTTTCATATAAAACTACACTTTAGAAGTGTAATTTGGCGGACTACACTTAATAAGTGTGAGTGGCTAGGACCAATTAGCTTATAATTACTGGTCTAGATATTTTTTTGTCTATTTTGTTAAAAAAAAATAGTTATATATGCATATGAGTTCTATAGTATATATTTTTAAACTATTTTTTTTTCAGGTTTAATTTGCCCATATCCGGATAGGCAGAGGGAACGTGAGAACATAGTGCTATACTCCGTTACCATTAAGACATTTCCTTTTCCTACCTTCCACCGAATTCTGGAAGTATTGCGTGGTGGCTAAACTCAACGCCACGTTTCACGTCGACTTCTTATTTTTGTATATATTGATTTACAACACAATATCAGAAATTTTAAAATGATTTACAATTTACTTTAAAAATGAGACAGTATTTGTTTAATAAACTAAACTTGTAGAACTCAACGCTGCGCTTTTCCTCGACGCCAGAGAGAGAGAAAGAGAGATAAAAATATTAAATATTTCAATTCCTCGAGTGGAAATCAAACTCATAACCTCAAGTTTCTCATCAAATGCGCCATGATTGGCCTCACATCAGACCAAATGGTATTTCCTAATTGAAATACCGAATTAGAAAGTTGCCCAAAATTATAAACAATATATAAATTTAAATTTAATACCTCTAAAAACAAGGTAGACAGTCGAATACCCCATCTTTATTATATATATATATATATATACTAGTGGGCCCGGACGCGGCTACGCCCGCGAAATTATAAGCCTAAATAATTAAAATAAGTTAAAAAATAATAATAGGTGGAGATTTATTATTAGAAAAAATATCTGAGTAACAGAAATGAACAAACAAAAGAAGTAAAAGTAACTAAAGGAAATTCTTAATATTAGAAAAAGTACCTAAAGTTTGCCGTGCGCGCGTACTTATCATTTTTCTATATTAAATAATTATTAATTTTTGCGACCAATATTAAATAAAATCCCAAATGATTAAAATTACGATATTTTAAGTGTATAACATCGGTATAGACAACCGAACTGAGATAAATTAATTATAAGCAGCAAATAATTACATAAAAAATAATAGTAATTCGAAAATACATAAAAATTTACAAAATCATCAAAGTCAAGATCATACTATACCACTCGTAGGCTAGGTCATTTGGAATCAGTGACATCTTAATTATTTATTAGAATGTTACACATTACACTATAATTTCCATCAAGATGAAATGCTAAAAGTGACTATTATATTTATTTTCATAAGGATGAATATCAAATTATAGAAATCATCTAATTTTTGTTAATGTATACAAATCTATATCGGCGCGCGCCATGTACGCGTTAAGCAAACTCACTTTGGGTGACGTTTTCTTAAAACAGCAAACTTTGCAAGCCGTTGCTTAGCAACGCGTAGCGACGATTGTTATTAACATGGCGGAATAAATTCCTTGTCAAATTAATTATTTTAATATATTGTTATATAACGAAAATATTACAAATATGAGAAAAAAAAAGTATCCTATGTTCATCCCGGGACCCTCAAGTATCTCTATATGTGTATTATATCACAATTAAATTAGCGGTTTGGCCCTGATTGCGTAAAGGACAGACAGACAGACAGACAGACAGACAGACAGAGTTACTTTCGAATTTATAATATAGGTATGGATATATATATATATATAAATGGATGTAAAGTTTTGTTGTTCATAATACTCGTATGAGAGCTAACGGTGTTTGCGTCGACGCGTAAAGTAATTTATTACTGCGGATTCATAATGTGTTTTCTTTCGCGTATTCAGCCAGAATTATAATACCTTTAACACTGATATATGATCTGGTGGAATGTATGTCTAAATATTTCTCAATGATCTCTCAGTAATTTAAGTATATTTTTCAGATTCCCGCTGTAACTTAGCTTACTTCGTTCTCCACTTTTCGCCGAATTCTGTGTGTGGAGAGGAACTCAACGTCGCGTTGTTCCCCTTTTTATCGATACCGTAACGGGAAAATGAAAATATTTCATTAAAGTGGGGAACGGAGTGTTTAACACTAGGTTCCCTCTGCCTACCCTCCTGTGTGCGGAATACAGCGTGAAGCTGATTCATCATCATCATTCATCAAGTTATCCACTTCCCCTTAGAAAACCTGACCTTTAAAAAAATTAAATTAATAGAACAAAATGTTTCCAAGATATCAAAACAACCGTTCAAAGTAACATTAAGGGAATTTCCGGTACCCAATCCCCACGTATAAAAATTTCACACGAAAAAGGATCCACATTAATCATTCGGAATCCGCAGAATTTCGCCTTATTAGGGGAAACTCGTAGAGGGTCCAACAACAGACTGGCGTGTAATTGGTATGATCTCCAATATTGGGTATTCCGGTAGTGTTGCGAGAAGTCAGGTTTCCGATTCAAAAAGTTTTGCCTTTATTGATTGCTTTGTTAGAGGAAAATCTACGGTAAGTGGTTTTTGGGGTTCCGTATCTCAAAGGGGGAAACACAGGATCATTTTGTTATCGCTTGGAGGTCTCAAGCTAGCTTTTATGATAAGACAATTTCATAGAAAAGAAGTTAATTTTATTTAGTATTTTGTTAATTTTATACAAAATAAGTACACACGCCCGCAAGCTTAAGATTTTAACTTTTATGGATGGAAGGGTAGGCAAAGGGACCCTACGACACTTCCGTTCATGACGAGGCGTAGTCAGTGCCTCGTGAATTCAGGAGAAATTGGGGAACTGTGTCTTAAATGGAATTGTGTCCTTATTGAGCGACGTAACTCAACACAGCGAGGAAAAGAAAATATTTCATAATAAAGCACCATGGCCTTAAATTCATACAAAACTATCTTTACATATACCATTTTAATATACGATCTTTCCATATAATTTGAAAAGTAATATATTTCCTCGCCAGTCTAAAAGGCAGCTAACACTATTCGCCTCTGTGGATATCAATGGTATGGAAAACATTACCGGTTAGGGGTAATCTTCTATATCATTGTTAATGGTCGGCTTTGGGATATTAATTTCAGAAATATGGTGTTGCCATACCAATATAATATTACGGTACGTTTCTTATATCTTTTATGAATCTTTTTTTTTCATATATTGCTAGAAAATATATTTAAAATTTGAAAAAAAAATCAGCTTCACGCTGTTTCCCGCATACAGCAGGGTAAGCAGAGGGAACCTAGTGTTAAGACACTCCGTTCCCCACTTTTCCCCCATGCAACTCGACTGGCATCATTTTATTTCCAAGATTGTGTAATGATTGTGATTCAAAGTACAATTTTCAATCAATAGCAAGATCTAGTCCATAAAAAGAAAAAGCCAATAAGACCAATTACATAAAATGACTCCCAGTACTTCCCGTAACACATTCGAAAGGTAAGTCAAGTCTACCATAAATTCAATTTCAGACATGACAAAAGATTTACGGTTTTCACTCAAAACAGAATCCTATAAAAGATTTTATTGGGCTTGAGAGCTCTATTTGTCGTCTCAGCGTGCGTTTTAAATAAGGAAACTTTTTATTGTTTTACATTACGATATGGGGAGGTTACATGACGTTTTTAAAGGATTTTTTATTTTTTTAGCGGCATATGTGTCAAAATAGGCATGTAAAGTCTGGGGATAGGGATATAGCAATATCCATATCGAGGTAGGCAGAGAGTATATACCTCTTATACCTCGTCTCCTATCATCATCCTCTTGATCCATGCTCTCCAGTGGTCCTCATGCTTTTTACGGAAACTTTCTTCAGTATCATAGGCACTATGTTCTCGAATTTCCACTGAAGTCTCCCTCTGGCTCTCTAAATTAAAAATCGAACTTCCATTCAATAAGAAGAAATAACTAGTAGAGGCACTAGGCCTCGACCCGAACTAATGAAAATATAAATTTAAATAAAAAAATATTACCTCGAGTGGGGATAGAACCCACACCTGCGCCACGACTGACCTAATTCTATTAAAATTGAAAAATAAATTTAATAATATTTTATTAATTGTTTACAAACTACCATTTAGTTATTCTAATCCTTATCCATTGAAACTGTATGAGCAAAGTTCAATAGTTGCAAATATTAGCCTAAACAAGCACCAACTCAGCTAGTGTGCTGAGCACTTACTTCGGATACATATAAAGTATTTATTTTATTTTTATAGTCATTTCATGGGGTCGGAGCACGAGCTTGCGACAAGTTGGGGGTTCGATTCCCTTGGGAGAATGAAAAATTAAATATTTTAATTTCTCCGCTCTGGTAAGAACAACCAATGCCTCGACAATTCGATGGAAAGTGGCGAACGGAAGTAGAAGAACAGAGTAAGTATAAAAAACTGTAAAATTTTATAGTTTTATTTATTAATAATTACCGAAACGGAAAACTTTACGGAATCTATTCAATTACAATATAGATATTGGAAGTAAATAGTTCGAGCATTAACCGAATGGTTAATCAGTCTCTCCAATATCAATTGGGTTAATGATGTAAGCGATTACATTAGGCACAAAGTGAGGAACGAGAGGTCTTCCCTTCTTAGGGTACCTTAGGTTCCCTCTGCCTACCCTGCTATATGCGATGATTTTAACCAATTTAAAGGAAATTCTATGGACACCACTTTAATATACATATACTAGTCTAATTTCACTTGTTACTTTGAAAAATATTTATCACTAGCCCATTTTTTTTATATTTTGATAAATTTAAAAACAGATGGATATATTTGCTTGCAAATTTTGTGAATCAAATACCAATATAGGATGCGATCGATACAACCAGCTTTACATATTTGCATAATGGGATTTCGTCCGGGACGACGACTTGTGAAATGTCTAAGCTATTGTTTTGTTTTGTATTGTATTGTATTGTATTGTATTTCCTTTGGACTTCTGGAAAATTGTCGCAAAATATCAAATTATTGTAAATATTTCAACGATAGTGTTCGTAGTCTCCATTCATAGTGAACTATGAGCTTGGTATCTATATATATAAAATCGAAAGGTCACTCACTCATCACGAAATCTCAGAAACTACATGTGCTAGGAATCTCAAATTTTGCATAGGCGTTATTTATGGGACGTAGGTGCTCGCTAAGACGGGAATTTGCAACATTCGACTTCTAAGGGGTTGTTTTTGGGGTCGAAAGTTTGTATGAAACTTCGTTACTACAAATGCTAGGAGTCTCAAATTTTGCATAGACGTCACTAGGACGTAGTCATGGAGACAAATTAATAATAACGTAGTTCACGCGGGTGAAACCGCGAACGGGCCGCTAGTTAGTTATATATTCTCTGTTTCTCATTTATTTAGAAATGCTTGTTATTCCATTATTTTTTTTCCAAGGCCGTCTTGTAAACGTAACGCTCTAGTAACGAGTCAAAGCGCAGCGTCGAGTTCAGCCATTTAACGTCTTAACACTACGTTCTCTCTTGCTTGAAAATCTTCATCTTAATTTCAATAACGCAGCTTATCTCTAAGTTTACCTGAGTTACCCCATAATAAACATGAAAATGTAAGTGTTCAAACAATTTAATCCTAATATTATTCATACGCTCGTCGCTACCACTTATTGCCGATACCAATGAACGCCGTAAAATTTAGAATTCCATTTCCCAAAAGTAAATATTTTTTCGACAGTGACAAGCAAATGTTTCGGAATATTGGTTGTGCTGTAGCCCGTTTATATTTGAACGGAACGTCTCCTATCAATGTGAAACTGAAGGATTTGCTGGGTATTTATGGGTTTTTTTTCTTCAGCTTCACGCTGTATCCCGCTAATAGCAGGATAGGCAGAAGGTTAGTATTAAGACAATCTGTTCCCCACTTTCCCTCGTTCGAGGCATTGTGTGTTGAGTGGCGAAACCTAACGCCGCGTCGCACCAGAGTGGACAAATTTATTCATTTCTCGAGTGGGAATCCAACCCAGAACCGTCGTGTTTACATTTATTTACACGCTTGTGCCACTGCACCACGCCGGCCTTATTTTGTCGTTTATCCCGTCTAAAAATATTTTGTATGGGCGGTGATACTCGTATATTTCTATTAGTGTCCATATGTAAGAAACTTAACGTTCCTATTACTTTTGGTTCTGAAATAATAACGAAATTTTAACCAGTAGGAAGAAATTCTCAACATCTATTTCCCCCAAGAAGAATGGAACCATCATATTTAACAGATTTACTTTATTTTTACTTTTTTCTTAACTATTTATTATTTGTATGCAAAAAATCGGAAAGCCACACTGTGAACGGGTTTACTATATTCTATCTATAACTTATTCCCATCAGGTAAATTGATTTTATTTCTACCTGCCTTTTAATCTAATGCTATTAGAGTAAAAAAATATTTTATCAAATATAACACTTTTAATAAAATAATTTGTATGTTGAGCGACGGTACTCAACGCTGCGTCGTCTTGTTACGAGAGCGAGATAATGAAAATAATTTATGCCATCAAGAGGAAATCGAACCTAGAACTTTCGTGTTTATAGTCAAATACTGCACTATAACAGGCTCAACTAATTACCCAAAAACGTCTTTAGACATTTCCCCATAAATTCAAATGTCTCATAATTTTAACTTAATATGCATACATTTACAATATACTATGTTATAATTATTATTATTATTCATTAATACAGTAATTATATAATCAACTATTATACTTTCATATAACGGGTTGAAATATTCGAATCCATTTCTCTAATGAACTTTAATTTAATTACATTTATGAGTCTGTAAACTTTAGAAGTTGGGTGAAAACTTTGAAGAAAACTCAACCGCCAACTTATGCAATAAATGCATTTTCTTTTTATTATTACTAGTATTATTTTATTAATATTAATAATAACTTAACACCGTCGTAGCTCAGTGAAGCAACGTCTGTCGATAGTTGTAGGTTTGTATTGGGTTTCAATCTAACCTATTGGGTAAATGGGTTTAAGGAAATATTTTTTTAATTCCCTGTAGTAAAACAAACTGTAGCGATTAGTTCCGCTACAGCACTCTCTCTCTTTCTCTCTATGTCTTATTCAGATGGAAAGTGGAGAACAAAATCAGTTACGATCATATGTTCTGTTATTGAAAATGTATTTTTTTTTTATTATAATATACTAGCGACCCCCTTGCGGCTTCGCCCGCTTTTACTACTGGATTATTCATATAATGTATGTTTGCAAAGCACTTAAGATAATGTGAAAATTAATTAAACTCTAATGCAACCCGCATTTTCGTAGTTTCAATAAGGATTTTCCAATTGTTTTTTTACACAGCAAGGATTTTTAGTAGGTACCGTAATTTTAAATCTGTGCTACTAATCTTTTCAATTACTTATTAAAATATTTTTAAATGACTATTTTTAGATAGTTAAATGACTATTTTTAAACGGAAAACGGAAGAAATTATAAACAAAAACCTAACTACTAATAACTACTACAAAAAATGTGAAACCAAATATATCGCGCTTAAATAATACATTCAACTCCAATTATCCAATACGTGCAAACGCTTCTAACTAAATCTTCGTTGCTATAGAGGCAGCCGGGTTTTTTTTTTTCGAGCTTGTGGTTAATGCTGAAGGGGGTATTCTGTCCCTGATGAAAAGCAAGCACGACGTGGCTGGTCGGTCGGTGGCCTGTGAGGAAAATTAAATAGCATGCATGGGCCGGGAATCGAACCCTGGCCGCCCGCGTGGCAGGCGAGCATTCTACCACTGAACCACCGATGCGTGTAAGGCAAGCAGGCACGGCGGAAGCATGGCGAGTCGCGAGCCGTTTCGCAGCAAGGATTTTTTTGATATTGTAACAACTTCTAAAGTACTTATTAAAATGAAAAACAGTAAAAGACAGTTTTGGTCTACATTAAATGGCCAACGTAACTAATGTACTTATTTATATGCTGAGAGTAAGGGATAAGTGAAACTTGAGTAACATACAGCTGATGTGTCAACGGCGGGATGTGTCAACAATTAAATGCGTTTTTCTGTAAAACTATTCGCAATTTCGAAATATTGTAAAAAGCAAATTTTATCTTCGTTTAACGTAGAAAGTTAATAAAGTATTTTAAAGGATAAGGATTAATACCAATATGGAAAAATATCCCTCACAATAAAAATATATTGAAATTATTATTTTTAGAGAGAAAAATGATCACTACACGTTATTCTTAAAAGATACGAATATGCTCTCGCGGACTTTTTTGTAGATCTTATTAAGAGGAACAATACTCCAGTACATTTTTTCATGTAGTACTTACCATTAAAGCAGCGCATGCGCGTAAGTGTCTCAACGGGTAGGACTTTATACACATTTATCGTATTTATGTTAATTTACATAAGAATGTACAAATAATAAACTATATATAAACCTTCTACGAAAAACACCCGACTTAATGGTGAAGACCGCATCAAAATCCGTTGGGTGGTTTAGAAGAAGAAGAGTTAGAAACAACAGACAGACATTGAAAAGCGACTTTGTTTTATAAGATATAGGATAGGATAGGATAGGATATCTACCACCATCCGCAAAAATCTAACTTATTTAACACTCGAAAACAACACAAAAATGAATTAAGCTCGAAAAAACTCGGTGCGTTAATATCACGGGGAATTCTCCAAAGAAAAGGTAGAGATGATCAATGGCCTCAACGGTTTGGCCACAACATGATTTATACAAGCCTGGGTTCCCTGTGATTATACAGCTGACTTCCCCCAGATTTATAGTTGACCTGGTCGTTTGTGAAATATTTGAATTATGACTACCTACTCGTATGTAGACGTATTTCAAAGCCTTTCGTTTGTACAAAGAATTATATTTTTGTTGGAACCAATTACTTGAGCGTTTGCGAATGATCAAAAGAACGTAAAATTAACATGACGTTGTAATAATAATATTTTTACATATATTTTTCGTATTTGGCGAACTCTACGCTCTTGGCCTCGACATCAGATCGTAAAAATGAAAATATAAACGTAAATAAATATTTCACTTCCTCGAGTGGGGATCGAACCCCCAACCGTCGCGTTACAGTCACACCCTTGTGCTGCTGCGCCACTACGGCCTCAAAAATAAACACATTTAACACTAAAAGCATAAATTTACATTTTAATTGCTTTGTTAAGTTTCATGTATTAGTTAAGTTATTAATGGAACTCCAGGTTCAATATAAACTAATATAATACAGAGTTCAGTGTAAACTGGTGGCTGCTTAGTAAGCGAATACGTGCTCTTAGATGCTAGTTGATATTAAAATAGATTTCCTTGGCGTTGTCGGTCCTGTGGGAATGTAATACCGTGGTATATTGATTCAAATTTGTTTATGGGATTTTTTTTTTAATGTTATACATGTCAAATAAATAATATTAGTATAAAAAATAAACATTTTTATGTCAAGCAATTATTTTATAATGCTAGAGCAGAAAAATGAAATATTTCCCCCAAAATTCCTCCGAGTAAGAAACCCATAACCAACGCGTTTACAATCACCACTGCGCCATTGTATATCTAATTGAAATAAATAGAAGATATACTTACATGCTTGTATACTGGAATGATCGATAGCTATATTTTTTATATTTTCCTTGGAAAGATGTGAAAAATATATGTCAATAAGAATTTTATACTTAATTAATTATTTCTTTCTCCATTTTAGTTATATGCTGTTAACTACATACGTTTCTAAAAATGCAGTTTAAATAACATTTGTAAGAAAATTTTCAAATGAAATCTACATTTTCGATTAAATTTCTATAGCTGGATAATAAAAGGATTCTTGAAATTTGCTGTGTCGTCCCAGCACGGCGTGCACAACTCCGCTTACATTCCAATTATATTAGATTTAAGGTTCTTACTGCATCTTTTAAATGACATAGAATACAAATACTGCTTTAAAATGTATGTAAATGTATGAAAAATACATTTATATGTATTTTCATTTCAATTCGAATAAATGGTGAATGCCTTTTTATTTTTGTTACTTATTCGACTTAAAAAAACACTTCATCGGGCGGGTGGACCGTCGAAGAGATGCAGGTTCAAATTTATCTATGTAAATTTCCGAGGAATTCAGGCAATGTCTCTTGTTCTTTGCAGAACTCAACGCCGTATTTTGCCTTGTATCAGAGCGAGGAAATAAAAATATTAAATATATAATATGCATCCATATAGGTCTACCATTGGTTTGTCGATAAACTTAACATCTAACTGGGCTGGAATTTCATTTTCTTTTTATGGGATATGCAAACTCTCTCTCTCTCTCTCTCTCGACTTACACTCACTATCGTTTTTTTTCCGATGACATTCCCAAATAGCACTTGGGTGGCTTAACGCTAAAAAACATTTTCTACCAGCCATGTACCAAGTATTTTCTTCTTCATGTTTTCCCAGGAATTCCATCAGTAGTGTTTAAATTTCATAAATATATTAAACAAATATTCGTACAGTTCAAGCGGGCGAAGCCGCCCAGGTTGGCTAGTACGTACTCTATAAAAATAAAAAAGTTAAAATAACACTTTCAATTCATAAAATGCATGATAAAAACCCCATATACCGTCTAACTCACTTGTCACTGCCAACCGTGAAATATTTGAACTTTGTTCATGAAATATGACGATCAAAGTACAGAACATTTGCTGTAAAAGCTTTTTAGTCCGGTCAAGCTAGCTATGAAAATAGAAGAAAAATTTAAAAAAAAATGGCATCGGTGATATTTGGTAGACACTGGATACCCCACTAATAAAATGAAATATGTAAAACCCTCATCGATCGATATGCTGTGTGCTTACTAAAAAATTTTAGGAACTCGAAATTTATATTTTTTTTTATTATTCTTCACTTTATTCATTAATGCTGAGTCGCGAAACTCAACACTGCATTTACTTTGTCTTTTTACTATGGCGAGTAAATAAAAATAACATATTCCCCAGATTGGGAATCGACCCCACAACCGTTACATTTATAGAGCTGTGCTATTGAACCAGGACGGCCTTTTAAAAAAACGTAACAGGTTGCGTCAAACTAGAAGAAATTAAATATTTAATATTGTCATATCTTCTTCACTCTAGTGTAGAGGGAAAGCGCGGCGTTAAGTTCCGCCACTCAACACGCAATACAAACGACGTATCTTTACACTAGGTTCCCTCTACTTACCCGGCTGTTGATAAAATTGTATAAAAAACCAAAT
Organism: Heliconius melpomene melpomene; assembly: GCA_000313835.2. Lineage (NCBI taxonomy): Eukaryota > Metazoa > Arthropoda > Insecta > Lepidoptera > Nymphalidae > Heliconius > Heliconius melpomene. Next base: position 28,642 of record HE669280.1, on the reverse strand, counting down.
AAAATCTAAGCAAGGCAGTACTATAAACAATTTTAACTTAAGTATTTTTCTAAACAACTTTAGTATACACAGCACTCCGTATAAAGTTTACGGAAATTAATTTCTGTTGTTTCTAGAGCTTGTTCAAACAAAGCTGTGTTGATTGATAGTGTTATTTATGTTTTATTTATAAATATGTCTAATGCTTGTTAGGCGAGATTCATGAAACGCTTATTAGTACTTTTTCTTTTTGGGAACCTGGGAACCTATTGTTAAGACGCTCCGTTCCCATTAAGACACTTCCGTTCCCCGCTTTTCCCGAATACTGAGGGCATTGTTTGTTGAGCGGGATTCAATGCCGCATTTCGCTTCGTTACTAGTACTAAGAAATGAAATTAAATATTGAATCTCCTCGAGTGGGAATCGAATCCACGACCTGTCGCTTTTACAGTCAAACCACTTAGACCTCTGTGCCATGATTAGCCCCAGTCTGGACTCATAATATGTATGTGTCTTTTGAATACTCCTGGAATACATATTTCTACTACGAATATGAAAAAAATATGTTCGATTTCCACTCAAAACTAAATATTTATTTAAATTTATATTTTAATTTCTTCGCACACATGTAATGCCTCCAGAATCCGGCGGAAAGTGGAAAACGGAGTGTCTTAACACGAGGTTCCCTCTGCCTACCATACTGTGTGCGGGATACAGCGTGAAGCTGATTAATTTGATTTATTTAATATGACAAAAAATTCACCAAATTCTAAAACTCAAACCGTTCTCATAGTATTTTCCGTATAATGTACAATTACAGTTTTATACGTTTCACTTAATAAAAGCTGTCGAGATATAAAATAAAACTGGTGTCACACTGGGGACAAGTCGCTTTATAGCGCAATCCAAGTAATCGTGTTTTTATAGCTTACCCTTACACAATGTTGTTTCATTATTAAAATTTACATGCATTTGAATTTTCTTTTTGATACTTTAACAATATTTGCTTTAATTTTCAGGTAAAAAATTATATTGCTTCATCTTTTTTTAGCTTTATATTTTAAGAGTTCCGTACCTCATAAGGAGAAAACGGAACCCTTTTAGGATCACTTTTATGCTCGTCTGTCCGTCTGTTGTCCAAACTACAGTTGTGAAATTTGGCACGAAGTAAGAGCTTACAATACAAATAAAGAAAAAAATCCGAAAAGTTAAAGTAAAAAGTATTTTATATTAAAAAAAACACAAACTTACACTTGTAGTTCATCTCATAAACTTGTATTATTACAAATTTATATGTGTAGTTCTTTTGTACTTATAATTTTGAAATTTGTACGGAACCATCAATGGGTAAGTCCGACTTGCGCTTGGTCAGTTTTTTTATATTGCATTTTCCAGAGTTCTCTATTTCTATTTTTAGTTCTCTGTTTTCCGCCTCAATTCGAGGTGGGGATTCGAGGAGGTGGAGGTTAAAAAAATAACGGCTCCGACTAGCTCGACCATAAGCTCAATACAATATTATAAAATATACTCGTATAATATTTAGATATCTTTAGCATTCTTTCGGAAATGAACCCCACACTAATGACGAGGTGCCAAATGGCGTAACGTCACGTACCTAACAACCATTTCCTGTCGGTCGTGAAGGTCGAGGGTATCCCAGTATTTATTATAGGTAATTGGGTATCCAATTATACTTTCTTCTATTTATTTTTACATAGTACTTTTACTTTTTTTCTTTATCTTCGAGCTTTATCCAACAAATAGGATAGTAGGCAGAGGGAACTTAGTGTTAAGACACTCCATTCCCCACTTTTCATCGAGTTATTGGGGTATTGCGTGTTAAGTGATATTAGATGGACCAAATGAACCATCACGTTCCCGAGTTTCTAGGACTTAGATCCTCGGTCTGCTCTGCTATGTGTGGGATACAGTGTAAAACAGAAAAAAAGATATCAAAGTTTTACTAACGAAATTGTATATAAAAAAATTGAAACTACCTTATAGAGTTTATTATATAGCTTCTCGAATCCATACCTATATATATTATAAATTCGAAAGTAACTCTGTTTGTCTGTCTGTCTGTCTGTCTGTCTGTCTGTTACGCAATCCGGGCCAAGCCGCTAACTTAATTGTGATAAAATACTCATATAGAGATACTTGAGGGTCTCGGGATGAACATAGGATACTTTTATTTCTCATATTTGTAATATTATCGATATATATCAATATATTAAAATACTTATTAATTTGACATGCAATTTATTCCGCCATGTTAATAACAACTGTCGTTGCTAAGCAACGATTTGCAAAGTTTGTTGTTAGAAAACGTCACTCAAAATGAGCTTGCTTATCGCATCTCTCTATTGAAAACTGAAAATTATTTAATAAATATTCGTATAGTTCAAGCAGGCGTAGCCGCGTTCGGGTCCACTAGTAGACTATAAAATTCTTACAGAATCCTCTTACGTTTATTCGATATGTAACAATAACACGACTATCTTCCGGCCGCAAGCCAAATACAGACCTACTCGTATGTATATCGGTCGTTATAACTACCGCACTAACTTGTGACTAGGATGACCATAATTCTTTCAATAATTTCGGAAAATACATTTTAAAATTTTTATATAGTAAATAAAAATATTAAATATGTTTTAATAAAATTATTTAACATATTTTTCTGCTTCTTGCTGTATGACAGACTGTTCTCATCGAGAACAGTCCGCCTAATGTTTTAGGTTAGGCTTTCTCTTCTTAAAAAGTGATAGTAATTCATTCCCCGAACCAGAATCAAATCCACAACTATCGTGCTCACAGTCAAACGACATTACACCACAGTGACCTCAAGATAAGGTACTGCAAGGGTCCACACCTCATAATTATAACAAAATGTTTTTATAAAAAAAATCACTTGTTTGTTGTATTATATAAAAAAATACATTTAAAAATATAAAAAAACCACTTTTCCGAGGGCGGGACAAGGGTCCAAGCCATCGGTGGCTAGGGCTCCAGAGAGAGGAACCTCCGCACTATACGTGCCGTCTCAAGTAATACTGCCTTCTGTATCCAGTTCTTGATCCAACAGCTAAGCGATAGCCTCTTAAGGTGTTGGTCGAGGCTTTTCGCTATTAAACCGTTAACCGAAACCACTAACCACCACTATATGTTAATATTACTATTATAGTATTAAAAAATAAGTGGGTCAGACATGAATTTTGATATGGCCATCCTACCTCACAGTACTATTTAGAAGGAACTGCATAGCTGAAAAGTTTGGTGATTAAATCCTAAGCTCAACTCGTTACACGAAGACGTGGTTACCACGCTCAGTTTGATTTACTTGTGACTCCTTAGATATGAGAAGTTTTCAACTCATATTTTTAGAAAATACAGGAAAACCAATAGAGATGACTTTTATTTGCATACTTTCCGTATAGTGAGTCCGTCGTGGAGGCATGAGAGTGGAACTGTAACGTGATGGTTGTGGTTTCGATCTTCACTCGGGAGAATTATTATTTACTAGAGGACACGCGCAGCTTCGCTTACGTATTTAGGGGTGAATTCTAATAACCCATGAAACATGTGTTCAATGAAATATTTTTAAGAGTCAAAATTTCAAATTTTATAAAAATCGGTGGCGATTTAAGAATTTTTCCATACCAACTTTCAACCACTTATTGGCACCCTTAGGGGGAGAATTGTAGAAAACGATGAAACACGTGTTCAATTAAATACTTTTAAATATCTAAATTTCAAATTTTATAAAAATCGGTGCCGATTTAAATTTTTTTCCATACAAACTTTGAACCCCTATTTCACCTCTTTGGAGTAAAAATTTCTCAAAACCCCTTCTTAGTGGATGTCCAGATTACAAAACTAAACATCTGTCCAAATTTCACGTTTCTACGCACAGCGGTTACGTCTGTGCGTGCATCTTACCTCAGTCAGTGAGGACAAGTCCTTTTATATATATAGATTAATATTTTCATTTCTACGCTCTAACACCAAGGTCTAACAAAAGTCTGGCATTAAGTCCCACCACTAAACAAGCGATGCCTCGAAAATTCAACGGAAGATCGGGAATGGAATGTCTTAATACTGGGATTATATTCTACCACCCAGTATCTGGACAGGACCGAAAGTTCCTCCAATGAGGAACCTCCTACCATTTATATACATGCGAGAAACAGCTTAAAACTAAAAAAAACAAAATCATAAATTTTAAAAACCAATTCCTAGCAATAAAAAGCGTACAAACTCTGGCACATATCCACTCATACATTTAGAACTATTTTTTACTTCTATACTAAAATAACTTGGCTGTCGGAAGGCGTGATGGACGGCGCTATTTTTCAGTTTACCTTTGTACGCCGGACCGTGTTGCTGTACGCTTCGTTACCTTACAACTAACGTGTGCATGAAGGTAATCTTTTAAAAGAACTTCTTTTTTTTGTATTTTTAGGGTTCCGTATTTCAAAAAAATGGAAGCCTTATAGGATTATTCTATTGTCCGTCTATCTGCCCGTCTGTTCGTCTGTCTGTTCATCTGCCAATCGAAATTCGAGATTTGAAGATGTCAATCCCTGTAGTCTATAGTCATTTGGACCACAGAAAAATTAAGTTAAGTGAACTCAATCCTAAAATACGAGTACGTATTCAATTTTGTTTTTATTAATCAAAGGTTATAGAATAATTCCCGTGGACTTGTAATTATCATTACAAACTTATATTTATAGTTAATATCGTACAAAGTTAGTGCATACGCCTACTCAAACCTAAGTTTGTCAACTTTTATGAATAACGTTCCCGTAGACCTAAAATCATGAAATTGTACGGAACCCTTGGTGGGTGAGTTCCCTCTACCTACCTTGCAGCGTGCGAAATACAACGTGAAGGTGATTTACTCTACTTACTATCTATTGAAAATACTATTTCATTAATTCTTTTTATTTTTTAACCGACTTCTGTAAGAAAAGGAGGTTATCAATTCGACTGTATTTTTTTTTTTTTTATGTTTGTTACCTCATAACTTTTGACTGGGTAAACCGATTTTGAAATTTTTTTTTTGTTTGAAAGGTGAAGCTTCCCGAATGGTCCCATTTTTTTTTGGTCCATGTCTGACAATGGTATCTATGAGAAAATCACATAAGTCTTAAATTTGCATTAGGTATGTGCGCGACTAATAGACGAATAACTCAATGTCGCGCCAACCGATTTTGATGATTCTTTTATTTGAATGGATACACTTCAAGGATAATTTGGTGAAAGTTTGGTTAGGTTCCGATTATGGAATCCGGTGAAAATTTAGAAAGTTTGTTTTTTTGGTATAAAATTGATTATATTGTAATAGTTACAAGCAAAAACTTTTTAAATTGATGTCAGAAGTGAGTGTATAATTATTTTTCACTTTTTAGTTCGTTGTTAGAAGTCGGTTTTCCTTTTTGTTAAAAATTAATTTATTCATATTCATCAACAACATGAAATTAGTTTGGTATAACAATGGACATCGAACTCACAACTACCGTATGCACTTTGCAGTTTCAATAACTTCAATCCATATACGAGTTCTCATCTATGGATAAGAACCTTCGAATTTATAATATAGGCATACCTATATTATAAATTCGAAAGTAACTCTGTCTGTCTGTCTGTCTGTCTTTTACGCAATGAGGGCCAAACCACTAATTTAATTGTGATAAAATACTCATATACTTGAGGTTCTCAGGATGAACATAGGCTCCTTTTTTTTTCTTATATTTGTAATATTTTCGATATATACCAATATATTAAAATACTTATTAATTTGACATGCAATTTATTCTGCCATGTCAATAACAACCGTCACTATGAGACCGTTGCTAAGCAACGATTTGTAAAGTTTGTTGTTAGAAAACGTCACCCACAATGAGCTTGCTTATCGCATCTCTCTATTGAAAACTGAAAATAATTTCATAAATATATTTAATAAATATTCGTATAGTTCAAGCGGGCGTAGCCGCGTTCGGGTCCACTAGTATAGATATATATGTATTTGATATTCGCAAATCTCCATTAGAACGATTCCAACTTTATAAAAACAGCTTTTATAAAAGCGTTTTCATTTTACAATGGCGTGAAAAGCTGTCGATATTTCCATTTCCTTGTTAACGTTTTAAAATAAATTTATATTGACAGCTTAATTCATTTAAATAAAATTGATAACCGCCATTTCCATAGACAAAATTTATATTTATTTTGCATATAGATTATATAAATAAAAATATTACCACTAAAATATTGTTATTACGATAGATACTTTATTTAACTTCAATAGCGTTATTTCTAGATATTTTATTAAGATTTAAAAAAAATCATTAAACTACAACTTGCCTATATATTTATATAATATATATGTATATATCTATACTAATACTAGCGGACGCGCGCAGCTTCGCTTGCGTAATTAGGAGTGAATTCTAATAAACCATGAAACACGTGTTCAATGAAATATTTTTAAGAGTCTAAATTTCAAATTTTATAAAAATCGGTGGCGATTTAAAGATTTTTCCATACAAACTTTCAACCCCTTATTTGCACCCTTAGGGGAAGAATTCTAGAAAACCATGAAACAGGTGTTCAATTAAATACTTTTAAGAGTCTGAATTTCAATTTTTATAAAAATTGGTGCCGATTAAAAAAAAAAACCAATACAAACTTTCAACCCCTTATTTGCACCCTTAGGGGGAGAATTCTAGAAAACAATGAAGCACGTGTTCAATTAAATACTTTTAAAAATCTAAATTTCAAATTTTATAAAAATTGGTGCCGATTAAATTTTTTTTCCATACAAACTTTGAACCCCTTTTTCACCCCTTTAAGGTAAAAATTTTTCAAAATCCCTTCTTAGTGGATGTCCAAATTACGAAAGTAAACATCTGTACAAATTTCACGTTTCTACGCACAGCGGTTACGGCTATGCGTGCGTCTTACCTCAGTCAGTGAGGACAAGTCGGTTTACAGTCACACTTTGTGTCTCTATACTGGCCTTTTAGGTATATAACATATATGTATGTATAGTTCTATACCTAAAATTATATATTTACCTCTAAATGGACAGAAAACGAAACCAAATTGGCTTTCACTAGTTTCTCTTTGGCTACTATGAAAAAAATGTTTTATTCTATTCCTATATCGATTTTAATAATATCATCGAGTGATTCCTCCCAGTTAGTCGATTTCGCAGACGATTGTTGGCACAAATTCAAAAAGAAGCCCACATAAAACTGGGAACGTAATATCTGGTATATCCGAAAAGCACGCGGATAAAGCGTTATTGGATGTGTTAAATCCTTAATTGGTTTTCCAATTAATTGGAAAATGCAACAGTCTGAAATTTCATTAAAGTACATATAAATTATGAGTGTACTTAGAAATAAAATCGATGTTAATGTTTAGGGATCCTTCCAAAAGGACCGACGTCCTTTACAAACCCGTAACCGACGGTTACGACCTTTTGTTATATTAATGTAACAGGTCAGCCTGTCTGTAATCCAAAATAATATTTTTTCATATTTTTTTGTATTATTTTAACTTATTTGATATTGAAGAAACAAATGTATGGAATTGCTTTGGTTTTGCACGTCCAAATTTATTATTATATTAATTATACAAAGTAAATCTAACGTGTAGGCTTTATAACTGAATTCGTTCAGTAAATTTTGATTAAAAGTGGAAAGAACGAACATACGTCCTCATAAACCTTTCACATTTATAATATTAGAAGCAGGTGGGATAATAAGTCAGATATTTATTTTCGTTATCTGGACATCCACTAAGAAGGGATTTTGAAAAATTTTAACCCTAAAGGGATGAAATAGAGGTTGAAAGCTTATATGGAAAAAAATAAAAACGGCACCGATTTTTATAATTTTTAAAATTTAGACTCCTATACATATTTCATTGAACACGTGTTTCATAGTTTATTAGAATTCACCTTAAGGGTCCAAATAAGCAGGCGAAGCTGCGCGCGCCCACTAGTCGTTAATAAGAGATGCAACGCTCGTAAAAGCAGGCCAAATTTCAGATTCATCCATCGAGTGGTTTGATTTAAGCATTGAAACATCAATCAACACATTTTGATTTTGATTTCTCGTTTTGAATTTTCGACAAAATTTATCTTTCTCTCTATTATCTTTTATGGGTGTTTTTTTATTTATAATCTGTGTAAAGATATAGAAGATAAAAAAAATAAAATTATTAAGCAAAAGATACTACAATCTCGATATGGATTTAGGAAATTATATCACATTAATATGAAGAAATAAATTTCAAATTCGTATAGGGCTTACCAAATAAAGCTAATTTAAACATTTGAAGCCTCGCCAAGAGTGTGTAGCACACCCAATTCACCTATCTCTATCCTAATAGTTTCATAGACTAGATTTCAATGATAAAATGTTTTTTATTTAATAAAAATACTAAAGTATTGTGACTATAAACCCGACTGGTTAGGGGTTCGATTCCCAGTCTACACTAGGCTCCCTCTGCCTCCTCTGCTCTGGTATGCTGCAATAAGTAACTCAGTGACTTTTCTCATTATATATACATAGAAAAACTTATGAATAAATACTGTTACTAATATTAGCAGTATTGGAAAAGAATACTTTTCAAAAATTGATTCAAGATTTATTTCATTACTGGATTTGTTAAATACAGTCCAAATGATAAGGAATATTTTAATTTTTTTTAACCGACTTCTATTTACATAAAACATTCCATTCAGCTATAGAAAAATATGCAAATAAATAGAAAATACTAAGTTTCATACAAAAGTTTCAATTTAAAATATTTAAACTGTTTTTGGCAACGTTCTCAAAATTTAACTATTAGCATTTCTAACGTAACATAATAGTATATCGAAACTTTCCTTTCATAGAAACCGTCGTGGTGGTTTGTGCCCCACAAAAGTTACTGTAACACGACGGTTAAGGGTTCCATCCCCACTCGAGGGAACAGTGAAAAACGGAGTGTCTTAACAGTACATTCTCTCTGCTTACCCTGCTATATATGGGATATAGCGTTTTTAACTTCCATAATTGTTATATTTGGTAGAACAGTTCCCACAATTTGTATATATTTTTATTACAGTACCTAAAGCTAAGTTTGTTCGCCAAGTCAGTTTTATTACTATCATTATATAAATTCGAGATGAGTCTTCAGAGACGGAGAATATGGTCCTTTACTGTAGTGGTAAAATTATAAAGCAGACGAAGTTTTCATTACCATTTCAAACGAAGTAGTGTTAAGGAGATAAAATTAAAGAGAATTGAATAAATTTTAACTTTCTCTAATAATATTTCATTGTTTCTAACGATTCTAGATTTTACTTTTAGTTTGGAATATTGGATTTTTTTCTATTATAGTACGGTTGTTTGCATGAAGTTAGTGAAAATAATGCAATAGATAATTTTATGCATATTTCGAAACGAAAAGAAAATTATTCTCAGTATGAAGTTATAATTACATTTTCTTGTTTAATTGTACAATTGACTGGCTGTGGATTCGATTCCCACTTGAGATTAAATATTTATTTAAATTTATATTGCCATTTCTTCGCTCTGGTTGCCTCGGCCAACCTACAATCTAATATTACTAAAGAACCTTTAATGAACAAAGCTAGCTTGCAAGACCACATTTTTTTTATTACAAAAATTTACTAGCTGCCATACTTAATAAAAAACTTAATAAAATAGAAATATTTTCTACATTATTATACAGTATAATAAATGCTCTTAGATTATTAATATGTATAATACATTTTGTATGTTATATTTGCTGGACAACACATTAGTTATGATTAACTGACGTCATTTATCAAGAAGCCAGGTCTCCCCAAAGCCCGGCCCCATTCAGGATCCTGGTCCTCCTCCATCCCCCTATCGTAATGTTATATTTATATTAATATTATTATATTTTTATATTTTATTATCTTTAGGCCGTCGTAGCGCAGCGGCACAAGGGTGTGACTGTAACGCGACGGTTGAGGATTCGATTCTCACTCGAGGAAGTGAAATATTTATTTACGTTTTTATTTCCATTTTCTTCGCTCTGGTGTCGAGGCAAAGCGCGGCGTTGAGTTCTACCACGAAACACGAAATGCGTCCAGAATTCGGCAGAAAGTGAAGAATGGAGTGTCTTAACACTAAGTTCCCTCTATTATATTATTATCCCTACCCTGATATTTGCGGGTTACAGCGTGAAGCTGATATTTATTTTTTTTAAATCTTGTTAATATGATTAATGATAATTGTTTTTTCTTTTCAGCTTCACGCTTTTTCCTCTATATAGCGGTGTAGATTCACTAATTAATATAAATAATAAAATTCACGAAATTATAACAAGAAAGAGAGTAGAAAAATAAAATGTTCATGGGTACGTAATTGTTTAATACTTCATTATTAACGCGTTAAGCCATATTGATAAATAAACTGTTGGTTTAAACGTACATGAATCTAATCATAATTGTCTTTTTTAATAAATTACTAACACAATTAAAGGCAGTTTACAATTCCATTTTTTTTAATATCATATTTTTAAATTATATATAAATATTTGGTTGAAATTGTTGAATTTTGATAAGGCAGACAATAATAACAGATTATACGTGCATAATATACTGTTAAAATCATTTCATACATTAATTAGTCTCAATACGAAAAAGTCCTAAAAATTGAGGCTAGTCGTCCCGTGGGAGCAGAAGGTCGAAGAAATTAAATTTTTACTATTTTCAATATCTCGCTCTGGTACCGAGACAAAGTGCAGGGTTGGGTTCCGCCACTTAAATCGCTATATCTGCAGAATTCGGCAGAAAGTGAGGAACGGAGTATCTTAACACTAGGTTCCCTCTGCCTACCGTGCTGTTTGCAGGATACAGCGTGAAGCTGAAAAAAATGTCTCAAGATGGAATTGATAATCAAGTTTAATATTCTTTTTAGCACTTCTTGGATATTATTTTTTTATAGCACATAGTACGTATAACTCGGTCGATAATCTCAGCTTTCTCTTTTATATTTAAGCAAAGCCTATAATAGTTAACTATAACTATTTCTAACAGTAAATGAATAAAAATAAACATGTGAAAAGCCAAAAGAAGATTCCAAATACATACCAATCCCAATCAAATGTCCAATTCAATAAAAATGGTATCACAGTATTATTACCGCTAAAGCCTATCAATTCCCGAAGCTACTCGTGAGTTATTTATTTTAACGTCTTACGTTGGCTTCATGAGGACTAATGTTCATGAATTATGGAATAAAGGTACGAGATTCCTCAACTGAACTAAGAATTCTGTCTCGTAAGGTGCCTTCCCAAAAATATAGACTTGGTGTAGAGGTAAAGGTGATTACGTCAGCCAAATATAAAGCACTGAGTTTAACAGGTAAGAAATAGGGGTAGCGTATGCACAGAATGTAAAGGATTCCTTCCTAGTAATTAGATGTAAATTTTCTTGCTAAATTCTTCTTAAAAGCAACGCATTCAATTGTTTTTCTATATAAATTATTATTAACTCGCTGTGGCGCAATGGTCTGACTGTTAACGTGATGGTTGTGGGTTTGATTCTTACTCGGAGGATAAATTATTTTTTGTTTCGAAGACTATGCTGCTCAGCAAAGTGTCTTGTAAATTAGGCGGAAAGTGTCATAACACTCATAATTTCACTTATGTCAAAGGTCGTTCTGTTTGCCTTATAATATGAAGGTAAAAAATCTATTATATAGGCTTTGGCTTTGTATAGAGACGTATTCTCGCTGTGCGTTCTCTACCACATTCTTCAAAATCCGAAATGGAAATACCATCTCATAGGCCGGCATCACGCCTGTAGCTTCTCTGGTGCTACACGGAGTACTGGGCGGTGTTAATCACTTACCATGAGATGACCAAAACGCTCGTTTGCCTTGTCTTTTCCATATAAAAAAAAGAAAAAATATACAAATTAAATTTAATAATTTGAAACTGTCGATTCTCAACTATTGGACAATGATAATCATTTCAGTTCAAAAGACCTTAAACATCAAATATTTAAGAAAACGAACTCAAACACCACGACAGTAAATCTTAAATCGAAGAACTTACTCTGTCAATTTGCAGTATATAAATTTATTGTGCCAAGTTTTCACCAAGTCCTAAATAAAGTTCTGGAAAAGTGAACTAACTGGAAATTTCGACACTGCCAGGGTACAAACAAAAAGTTTTGGGTCACAAAGGGGGAACCGCGAACTAGCCTCATCAATCAATGAGACTGACGCTTTACGAGCACAGTTGAGTTTGTCTGACACCAGTCTAACCAAGGCTACTTGGACAAGATTGTTAGATCTTGTTTACAATACGTGGGTCGAATATAGGAAAGTTGATGCCAGTAGTGGTGTGCCTGTAAATGCGATAGGTTATGGGTTCGATTCTCACTCGAGGAAGTAAAATATTTAATAATCCTCTATCCTGTTTATTCGATCTGGTCTATGCAATTTCTACGGCATTCAGCAGAAAATAGGAAACGGAATGTCTTAGTAAGAAGTCGATTTAATCTTTTTTTTTTATTAATATTATCTAGTTGTAAAATTATATACTTTTCTGGCGTAAATATTTAGATAAGTTTACGTTTTACGATCGTCTACAGTCACATGCTATGCCACGAATGGCCTGAAGAAAAAAATTTTATTTTCTTTAATTTTATTTAGCTTTACCTACCTTTATAGTATTTGAAGCCACAACTAGCATATCCTTGTCAATTACCACTAGAACACTACAAAACGCTAAGTAATAATAAAAAATAAAATATGTTACTTATATTTGGCAAGTGTGAAGACAAACTTGTTGGCTCTGCACCAGTTGGCTACAAATTATAACAAAACTTCATTTTTTTGTGCTACTTTAAAAAAACGCCTATTACAAGTAGATTACTAGATTTGATAACTATGTATAATAACTAAAATGACTATGACTATAATGCTTACTCCAAAGATTTTTTTTTTTCACGCTGTAACACGTAAATACTCGTAGAACGGTAGGTAGAGGGATCCTGGGAACCTGTTGTTAAGACACTTCGTTCCCATTAAGACCCTTCTGTTTCCCATTTTGTAACGTATTCTCGAGGCATTACTTGTTGAATTAGGAACGTGACGGAGTTATTAGAGCGAGACATGCCAATATTAAATATTTCATTCCTCCAAGTGGTAATCGAACCCACAACCACCGCGTTTATAATCTTGTGAGCACTAAACTGCATCACGGCGGCAATTTAAGCTTATAATGCCTTATTTATTAACGTAAGGCTTATAATCTCATTAAAAAATATGAAGAAATACCTTAATTAATCTATATAATACTAGCGGACGCGCGCAGCTTCGCCCGCTCATTTGCACCCTTAGGGGTAGAATTCACCCCTAAGGGTGCAAATGAGTAAACCATGAAACACGAGTTCACTGAATTATTTTTAAGAGTCTAAGTTCCAAATTTTATATAAATCGGTAGCGATTTAAAGATTTTTCTATACAAACGGTCAAACCCTTATTTGGACCCTTATGGGGTGAATTCTAAAAAATGATGAAACACGTATTCAATGAAATATTTTTAAGAGTGTGAATTTCAAATTTCATAAAAATCGGCGCAGATTTAATTTTTTTTTCCATACAAACTTTCAACCCCTATTTCACCCCTTTAGGGTTAAAATTTTTCAAAATCCCTTCTTAGTGGATGTCCAGATTACGAAAGTAAACATCTGTCCAAATTTCACGTTTCTACCATCAGCAGTTACGGCTGTGCGTGCGTCTTACCTCAGTCAGTGAGGACAAGTCCTTTTATATATATAGATTATAGCTCGCTAAGACGGGAATTTGCAATATTCGACTTCTAAGGGGTTGTTTTTGGGGTTGAAAGTTTGTATGAAACTTCGTTACTACAAATGCTAGGAGTCTCAAATTTTGCATGGACGTCACTTATAGGACGTAGGTACTCATGGAGAAAGGAATTAATAATAACGTAGTTCACGCAGGCGAAGCCGCGGGCGAGCCGCTAGTATGACATAAAATTAAGATAACGATAGTTACAAACACGTTATCGATATTAATAAATCCAATTTCCATATTTTGCGATGTTAGTCGACAAAATAATAAACTTCGCTCTACTCCGGCGGGCTTAACTATTTAGTGGCTATATCAAAGTTTGGGCAAATAAATAATTTAATATTAAATAGTTCTCGAACTGTGCCCGCGTGGATAAAGTTTTTGATGGAAATCTACGTAGTAATCGACTAGTAACTAGTTTAAAGGAAAATAAACATCAGGTTATTGAAATTTAATTTTAAAATTAAACTCTCTCTCTCTCTCTCTTTTTTAATTAATTTTAAATTTAAACTCTCTTCGCTCACTTTTTCTTCATAGTTAAGCGGTAAGAGAGGTAAGGGAAGACCTCGGTTGATCCTCAACAGAATGTTTTATAATAAGAAACAAAAAGACCGAAACGAGAAGCTTAACTCAAGTCATTTAGGAATATCAGGTGAAAGAAGGCCTGTTTATGTAATGGAGCATTTATCTCCGTCACTTAAGTCTCTTCATGCAGCCACTCGTATAAAAGCCAAAGAAAAGGGCTATAAATATGTATGGATTAAATCAGGACGTATATATGTACGTAAAACTGAGTCATCTGAACATAAGTGTGTAAAAAATATTGAATCTCTCAACAGTTTAAATTAATCATAATTCTTTAATGTTATTAAATATAGTTATATTTATAAATTTTTAATAATGTGTTGGGTTATGTCTCCATTATTTTCGATAATATTTCTTGTTATTATCAGAACGTCCGAGGTCTAAGATCATACGTAAGAGATATTGCACTCAAAATTCAGAATAGTTCTTTTGATATCATAATTCTTACCGAAACGTGGTTAAATTGTACTATTTATGATTCGGAAATTTTTGATAGTAGATATACTGTGTACAGAAGGGATCGCATTAACAAAACACTTGGTGGCGGTGTTCTTATCGCCGTTTCAAATAACTATACTTCTTCTAGAGTATTCAGCTGCAACTCAGAATGCGAAGATCTTTGGGTAAAAATAAAAATATCTAGTGAGAAAGAACATGGTTTTATCAAAATCTGTGCGGTTTACCTACCACCGCCTCTTAATCTTAACTTGTTAGGGAAATTTATTGAGAGCACAAATCGAGTGATGGATGAGTGTATCACTAAATACACACTTATAGCAGGTGATTTTTAAATATGTCAAATGTTGTTTGGGAACTTCATAGCCCCAGCTCATATCTCCTGCCCTTAATTAACAGCAGCAGTTCTATTCATAGTTTACTGTCAGACTTTATGGAATTATATAATTTTAAGCAATTCAATTATGTCAAAAATAATAATGATAAAATTCTAGACTTAGTGGTTTGTAACTCTGAAATAGTAAGTATTAAAAAATGCACTAATCCTATACGAAATGTTGACCCCTCACCATCCACCATTAGAAATGTTAATCTCAATTTCCCCTGCCCACTATTCGCCTCATGTAAAAATACAAAAAATAACTATTTTAAGGGTGATTATAATAAAATAACTAAAGCCCTGAGCGAGATTTCGTGGGAAGGTGAACTCCTAAAATATGATAATGTGAACGACATGATTAGCAGATTCTATCAAATTCTTTATGAAATAATACATCTTTATGTACCTAAGAGTAATAAGCACAACAATTATCATCCAGTTTGGTTTAACTCCTATCTTATATATTTATTGAAGCAAAAAAAGAAGTTTCATACTAGATACAAGATTTATAATAATCCCCTAGACCTAATCGAATTTCAATATCTCCGAGATAACTGTGAAATACAGATAACAACGTGTTATGACAAATATATACATACTCTGGAAAATCAAATTGGTACTGATTCTAAATATTTTTGGACTCACATTTCTAATAAACGTCGAAACTCCTCTAGGTACCCATCATCTATGTATTTGGGTAATAAGCATTCGAATGACCTGAGAGAATCTTGTAATCTATTTTCTGAGCACTTTTCCTGTGTTTTTAATCCTATAGTTGACATATGTGGTGATAATCTTGATTCACATCAGCAGTTATCTGAAGTGCCTAATATTTACATATCCCAGGAAACCATAATAAATAAAATAAAAAGACTTGATTTAAAACAGAGTTCTGGACCTGACAATATACCCCCTTTATTTCTATTTAATTGCGTTGACTTAATATCATTTCCATTGCATTTAATTTATAATGCTTCACTTGTGCAGGGACGGTTTCCAGATATATGGAAGGAAGCAAGAATAGTGCCGATTTTTAAAGATGGAAAAAAGGAACTTATATCTAACTACAGACCAATATCTATACTCTCAACTATGTCAAAGGTTTTTGAATCAATCGTTCACCCCTTCATATTTCATCATGTTAAAAACTTACTGCATCCACGTCAATA
>HE669280.1:0-12094 GCA_000313835.2 Heliconius melpomene melpomene | reverse complement strand
ATTCTAGTTAGAAAATTATTAAGCTTTGGTATATCTGGTATCCTTCTTGATTGGTGCAAATCTTACCTCTCTAATCGTAATAGCAGAGTAGTGATACATGGTGAGAGCTCTGAGTCTTTTAGTGCTACTTCTGGGGTTCCGCAAGGCTCTAATTTGGGGCCTCTATTCTTTGTGCTATTCATTAATGATATAGCAGACATATTCGAAAATTGTCAGTTTTATTTGTTTGCTGATGACTTAAAAATTGCTAAAATTATAACACAAGAATCTGACGTGGTGGCCTTACAAGGCAATCTTGATAGACTCGTAGAATGGTGTGATTTAAATCGAATGGTCCTCAACCCAAGTAAATGTAGCTTCATAAGATTTTCGAGGAAGAAAAGACCTATTATGAGTTACTACCATATCTCAGGTAAAAATCTTAATGTAACAGACTCTGTTAGGGACCTTGGCGTAATATTTGATAGTAAATTGAGATTTGAAGAGCACGTTAACACTGTTGTGAAAGCTTCCCTCAAGTTACTCGGCTTCATTTTTAGGCAATCAAGGGATTTTAAAAATCCAGCAACAATTCTACGCCTTTACAATAGTTTTATTCGTAGTAAGCTTGAATACTGCTGCCAGGTGTGGTCTCCTGCTTACAGGAAGTATTCTGATAGGCTCGAAAGCGTTCAAAAAAGATTTATTAAATATTTAGTTTATAGGTTTAAGACTCTAAGTCATAGTGAACGATATGAAGACATAATTGGCAGCTTTAAATTGCAATTGCTTTCAAACCGTAGAGATCTCGTAGACATGAAGTTTCTACATAATTTATTCAAAGGAAAGATCGATGATAGTGAACTGTTGAGTAGATTTAATATTAAGATACCTCAGAGAGCCCCTCGCAACCCATGTCTGTTTTTCAAGACGGAAAGAACTAGAACGAACCTTGGACAAAATAGTCCCATTAATCGCATCTCTCGTTCATTTAATGAGTACTTGAAAGAAGATGTCACGTTAGACATTGGTTGTGACGGGCTCTCAGTTTTCTTAAGAAAATGCAACCATATACTCAATAAAGTTAATTTATAGAACTAATTGTGAATGATTTTAACTATTATGTAATATTAAGTAATCTTATATTTTTGTTATATAATTATTATTATTTTTTTCTATAGTGTAAATTAATCATTGTTATTATTGATGAATGATGTGTTCTCCTATAATCAGTTGTACATAATAGTATTAGTATATCCTAAGAATGTATGTAATGTAAACCAATATGTACGACAGTTGGAGATCCGTATAAATAAATAAATAAATAAATAAATAAATAAACAGAAAGATGGAGGAACGTCACTTAAAAAGCATGAGGACCCATCTACACGGAGACCATGTATGAAAAGGTTGATGACAGTGGATGAGGTTTTGTGCAACACCCCTTTTTTATTTTCGTCGGTGGTTCATAAATATTTTAAAAAGAAAAAGAAACGCGCGTCTCATTTAAAATAAGCAATTAATAAATATTTATTATAATAATTATCGAAGTATAAACACAAGCACTAATTAAAGAACACCTAAATGGAAAAAAAAGTATTTTCCAAACAAACTGTAGTAAATAAGCTTCGTTTAACCGCAAACAACTTAAATGAGTGAACTCTTTAATTGGTACCTGGAGGAATCTTGAGCAAATTTTCAACTTTTTATCAAGTAAATTTGTATACAGAAAAGTATTTTCTTTTATTTTAGCGTGACATTGCCACACACAGCAGAGAAGGCAGAGGGAACCTAGTGTTAAGACACTCCGTTCCCCAATTTCCGCTAAATTCTAGAGTCATTGAGTGTTTAATGGCGGAACTTAACGCAGGGTTTTGTCTCTAAATTAGAAATATTAAATATTTAATTTCCTCGAGTGAGAATCGACAAATTTCAACTGAAAATAATGTATTTTTATTATGTCTAAAATTCAGGGTAAGCGCTCCTTTCCTTCCTCGTTCTGACAAACTCTCTGATGGCACAAAGCGTGGCGTTGAGTTCTCCCATTCAACATGCTATGCCTCCAGAATTCGGCAGAAGGTGAGAGACGGAAGGAAGTGTCTTAACACTAAGTTTCCAGGTTCCCTCTGCCAAGCGGGATACAGCGTGAAGCAAAAAATATATATTTACATAATTTAATTTCTGTTTTAGATTAAGTAGATACTATTATGCTTCAAAATTATAATTATAATTAATATTACAACGAACAAACACAATTTCAAATTAATTTACTTAATTATTATTACTTGTTGAATTAATTTTAATTGAAGCGTACCTAATTATAATAAGGGTATACAGGATTTTTTATATATTCGTCTATCGGAAGCCTGTGATTGTATACGAGACAGGTTGCGGGTTCGATTCCCACTCGAGGAAATGAAATCGTTGATATTTTCATTGCTTCAGGTTTGCGGTCAAAGCGCGGCGTTGAGTTTCGCCACGTAACACGCAATGCCTCTAGAATTTCATGGAAAGTAGCGAGAGTACTTGGCTTCCTGTCTACATGCAGGATATAACTTGATGCTGAAAAAAAATTAAAATAACCTAAATTACATCGATTTTAGTACTGTTTCAGCTATTTTACAGATTTCGTCAAGCAAATATATAATAGGTACAAACCTTTACACATGTTAAAATGCTTCAAATATTAGTAATTAATTACCTGGAAAAAAGAAAAATCGATAAATAATTTTAACTAACTAACTAAATCTCTATATTTATTGTAAAAACTCTATGTGATTTCGTTCACGTTTTATAAGAACAGATAGAAAATACTTTATTCCCCACTCATTGTCCTAATTCGAGACATTAAATATTGACACCAAGTGGGGATCCAAGCCTCAACCATGACGTATAATACCGTTCTTAAAAATGTTTAACTTCGACTAGACTTAAAACTTTGAAATATTTGTGTTATTTTTTTTATTATTTTATGTAAAAAAATTTATGTCATATGTATATAAAAAACTTTATTCTCCACTCGTAAACCCATTTCGAGATATAAGATGTTGAAATCATCTAGCGACAGTCGAGTCAAGTCAAGTCAAGTCAAAATATCTTTATTCCATAAAAATGCTTAACATTTACTTGGACATGTCATAAAGTAGAAAAAAAATGCAAAATAAAATAACCAAAAAAAAATGTGCAATTTTGACTTGAAAAAAGCCCGTTCAAATGGTTGAGCTCATGAGAAGATACAGGCAAAGAAATGAACATGGCCACTCTTTTAAATGCCAAAAATAAATGCAATAAATGTCGAACCCTGAACCATCACCGACAGACCTACTACGCCCCAAAGGTGTAACTCCCAATGGCCTTAAAAAATTCAAAATTTCAACTTGAAATAATAAGAATTCAGACAATTCTCACAAATATTTATATACATTTTCATTCAAATACGAATCTATAGTAGCAAAAATTATGAAATAACTTCAGCACGACTACAGTTATTCTTTCATTTTTTTGATGAAAGAAAAACTTTTTAGATGAAAATGGAATCGTTTGAGTTTTTATTCGGGACGTGAGTAATTTGTGGTTATCCGAATTCCCGGTACTAATAAAGTATTTTGAAGATTCAAGTTTTTTTTCAGCTCCCTTAAGGAAAGGAGGTATTGCTTTTTACTAAATTTGCGGCTTCTACCTAACATAAGATGTACGCCTAGATGGTGATACTCTAGGGAATTACCAGCCTTATACGTTAGCTTGTTAATAATGAAGGCTAATCGAATCTTTTTTTGCTTTCTAATAAATAAATAATTTTTGTTTTCTTTCTTTTTTTCAGCTTCTCACTGTATCCCTCATGTAGCAGACAGAGAGAGTGTAGTATTAAAACACTATTCTCACTACTTTCTGCCGAATTCTGGAGGTGTTTATTGCCTGTTGAGTACAGGCAAACTAAGCAAAACTCAACGACGCCAGAGCGAAGAAATGGAAATATAAATTTAAATAAATGTTTTATCTCCTCGAGTGGAGATCGAACCCGCAACCAGTCGGTTTTACAGTCAGACTTTAAGCCCCTGCGCCACGACTGGCCTCATGGCCTAAAAAACATATATTTACTAAACATATGAATAATAATAAATAACCTAAAATATCTAAAGAAAAATGTTGATAGAATTAATGACCGACTGACCTACTATCTACACTCACTACAAATTCTGTATACTCTTTGAAAATGAAAAACAAAGTAATGTTTTACTTTGTGCCTATACCACAGAAAGTGGGTGTTTGAAGATATATGAAACATTTGTGTATGTACGTTTGTCAGCTATAATCTCTAATCACCATTAGCAGGCTGTACTTTGCTTAGATAGAGTCCTAGTGTAATGATTTTAAAATACAGGTAGGAAACTGTCTATGTTAATTAATCTAAAATACTGAAAAGAGACCAGTAAATGTGACAGGTTGTGAGTTCGATTCTTATTCGAAGAATCAAAAAAATTATTATTTTCATTTCTTCCGCAACGCAATGACTTCAGAAGCCGGTGGAACGTGGAGGGCGGAGTGTCCTGACACTATGCTCTCCATGCCTACCCTGCATATGCAAGTTAAATTTTTTTTATCTAAAATGCAATAAACCTATACTTCTTCTTCCTCGTCATTTCACTCTTGACAGACCGTAAACCTTCTTTTAAGGGATAGTATATTTAATAAAAATATATATCTATAGTATGTAATATAAAATGCTAATTTAAGTTTGTAATTTAAACTTATAAAGCTAGAAATTTCGTTCTACTTTGAACTATAACTTAATTAATAATAGTGGCTCATAGGACAAAACTTCTAGCTAGAATGAACCAACCAATGAACCTACACGCCTAACTTTTATAAATTTAATTAACATCAGGCCGTTATGGCGCAGAGGCACAAGCGGGGTAAACGCAACGGTTCAAATTCGATTCCCAATCCTGTAGATAAACTATTTAATATTTTCAATTACCCTCTCTGGTAACGAGCGGCGTTAAGTTTCGCCATTTAACGAAAGTGGAATAGGAATAAAGGGAATGGAATGTCTTAACACTTGCTTCTATCTTTTCCGCTAATTTAAAGTAAGCTTAAACACTGCTCACTATATCCCGCGAAAACCAGAATCGACAGAGAGAACCTAGTGTCAAGCTAAAGTCATCTCATTCTTCGCTTTCTGCTGGAATTCCAGACATTGCTGCACTGCATTGCATTGTGGAAACTCAATGAAATGCAAAACTGCATAATGAAAATAATTAATTCCTTCGATGGGAATCGAACTCACAGCCATAAACTATCCCACTGCGTTAGTATGGCCTTGAATAGGAAAAAGTTGTGATATTTTTTACTATACCATATAATATTAATCCAAAACAAAAAATCAAACAACAGAAACCACAAAAACTGAATAAACAACTTGGCATAATCAATTTAAACACAACTTCTCCAAATGTTTATTTTATTCTCCACACTATAACAGCGAGTTCACGAGTCATTTAAAGCGTGGAGAGTTTTGACAAAGCTATTTCCGCATCGTTGGGCACTCAAATCCGTTCAGGCTGCGAATATTTTTATCTTTGAATTTCATCACGGTCCACATCCACGATCCCGGGATGAGAGGCCAAACTTTGTTAATTTCACATGAAGTTTCATTCTCGAGGGGATTATTACGCAGGCGCAAAAACTCGAAAATTATTCTAAACTACGCTTAGAATAGAGTGTTTCAGAAATTGTATTAAAAATGGAGAGTGGAGAAGTTTAGCCTTTTTTGTTGCTTTTTGCTATTGATGTTTTTTTAGAGAAACTACAACATAAAGCATAGAGAATAACTATTCTAGGTGAGATATTTAAGAACAAAAAGCTTATATTAATATTATTTCTTCCTATTAGTATTTGATTTGAAAATCTATCAAATTTGGAATAAGCTTACGCTTTTATTTTTTTGACGATTGTATTGGTTCAATTACCACTAGGAATAATAAAATATTTTCATTCTGGCTCTGATAACAAAACAAAGAACGACGTTGAGTCTCGCCACTCAACACGAAACGTCTCCAAAATTGAGCACAAGATGAGGAAAGGATTTTCTTTCAGCTTCTTATATAGCAGGATAGTCTGTGATAGATGTTTCTTTAACTGCCTAACCTGCTATATTTAAGAGATATACCTTAAGGCTAAAAAAAAAACTAAAATATACAATTATACAAAATATTTACTTAATTATAGTTACAAAGTTTACCTACACTACCCTCATCTAGCATACTAACGTTAACTAAAACGTGCATGTTCTTCCAAGCCGTTGTAAGAAGCACCTACTAATATATTCCTCAAGTTTCCGATCTATCCATGCTCATTAGAATCAAGAACACACGGAATACCGTAAACTGTACGTGTTCAATAAATTTTAACTCTAAATTGTTATTTGAATGTTAAATTGAAATTTGCTACTTCCCGTCTTCATGTTTTTGGTTTCATAAATTTATGGTTATTTGGGTGTATTTAAAAGGTTTCTAAATTATGAACTTCTTCTTCACAGCGCCATAAAGTCTGTCTATAATCGTGATGGTTGTGGGTTTGATGCTTACTCGTTAGAAGGAATTATTTACATTTCCTCGTTCAGCTCGGGTTCAAGAACAAGCCTGGCGTTAAGTTCTAGTACTCCACACTACATTGTGGAACCAAAAAAAATAAATTGTAAACCTAAACTAGGCACTTAAGTAGAAATACTTGCCCAATTGCCCGTATACAATTGTATATTTTTCCTCTATCCATATTACATATGTAGGACAGTATTGTTTCAGTTCAAATTATAGTAGGGTGGTCACGTCGCTCCCGCATTTCAGAATTGCTGCCAAACATGCCCGTCCGTGTCACGTTCAGGACGAACATGAGAGAACAGCTTCTATTCTCTTTGGAGATTTCAAAAGCCACCTACGTACTAGAATATCCATCCCGTAATCGACAAGGATATTCTAGTATGGGATTTTGATGAAATGATATATAATTTTAGGGTAAATGCCTTAGAATAAAAGAAGGAGGAGGAGGAGGATAAGAGAGTAATATCATATAATGAAAACAATATTTCTTCCAGGAGGAGTACTCATCGTCGTGAAAATACTTCGTTCTAGACATTCACGCGAATTCGAGTCTTTGCGAGTTGAGCGGCGGAACCTAACGCAGCGCTCTATCTTCCGTAACAATCGCTCCACTAATTCCACAATTCCAAATTTCATATTCCTTTGTACGCATGAGTTTCGTAAAAAGGGGTTTTGGTTTCTCATATCCATATTATCCATACTAATATTATAAATTCTCGGAAGTAACTCTGTCTGTCTGTAAATGACGTAAAAATATATATATAGAGTTACTTGAAGATCTTGGGATGAACAAAGAGTTCCAAAGAATTTTTTTTTCAAAAAAAAAAGAAGTAGAAAGTAGCCTTTTCGTGTTTTTTTTAGAAAAGGTGGCCAAAAATAAGCTTCCTGTTATTAATAATTACACAGTTTGACATTTCGTTTAGACTGATATTGTACTTAACTGGTGTACAGTTACTTAGTAGATTAGATTTCAGTATACATTATTATAAATAAAGTTTGTGTTTTATCAAAACTCTCCTTTTAACGTAAACCGTATGAAAACAATGGACATGTACTCAATAATTCTGTACTAATGAGTGGTTTACTCAAAGAAACCCCTATGGTCTTTAGTTCGGGACGTGACTGATTTAGGATTACTCTCAGAGTCAAAAGTTGGCTTGAAGAGCATCGTTCTTATTGTCGATATTATTTGGTTTTTGCTAATAATACTTGTTCTGGAGAAAAAATAATTATCTAAAGGAAGAATCTCATAGACTAGTTTTTTTTAGATATGTAGATAACAGAATAGGCAAATAACCAACCAATAATAATGACCAATAATGGTCTAACCACCGAGGACGCAAAAGACCGTGCATAGTGGAGTAGGTTGAGTAGGAAGGCAGACCCTGGCAATAGCCGGGATTAGTGCCAGGAGGAAGAAGAAGAAGAGATAACAGAATAGGCAAATGAGAATCTAATATTAAGACGGTCAGTTCCCCATTTACTTTGAGACTATATCATAAAATTGGAGTATAGTGACATAATAAGCTTTATGAGAACAAGTCGTTGCGGGTTTGATTCCCTCTAGGGAAAATGAAATATTAAATATTTTCATTTCTTTGCTCTGGTATCGAGGTAAAGCACGGGGTAGAGTTCCACACAGTGCCTTCAAAAGTTAGACCTTAGAAAGTGAGGAGCGGAGAGTATTAACACTAGGCCCCCTATGCCCCCTATGCCTCTGCTACATACGGAATACAGGTGAAGTTAGAGAAGTAGTTTAATAAATGTAAGTAAGAAGTGTAGGCGATACTAGCGCGTAGGCGTTTATTTTATAATTTATGCTATAAATTAAAATGAAAACATACATAATGAGAACATAATTCTCTAAGAGGCTTTTCATAATTGCTCCTTTGATTATTTATATGAATAGATTTATTTACTTTCATAAATATAGAGAGAGATCATAAGGAGAATGCTATTAATAATATAAGTTAATAGCATTCTATTAATAAATATATTTTAGCCGGAAATTTGTAAAAATCTCCTTACGAAGAAGCTAAAAACATTTTAAAAAATCAGCTTCACGCTGTATCCCGCATGCAGCAGGGTAGGCAGAGGGAACCTAGTGTTAAGATACGTCGAAAATTGTGCTAAAAATATAAATTCGATTTCCGCCTAATTGCGGAGGCATTGCGTGTTGAGTGGTGGAGCTTAACGCCGCGCCTTGCTATGCTGCCAGAGCAAGAAATGAAAATATGTTCTTTTTTTTTCATTTCCTCAGTGGTAATCTAACCCACAACCGTCGCGTTTACATTCGCAACCCCTACGCTGCCCAACCTGACCCCAATAAAACCCCCAACACTCCCCCCCACTCTCCCTCCACAAATCCAAGAACAACTTCCATCAGATATTAAATAACAATAACACCAAAAATCATATCTGTAACAAAAATCACGTTATTAGAACAACATAATAAAGAAACGCACTGAGATGTAAGCATGTCTAAAACAAAGGAATTCCATTATTTCCTATTGTTTATCATAGCTTAATCTAATTTAGTCCTTATGATTAATGGTCCAAGGATTACAATAGCCCGCATGGCAAGTGACACAATGAGTTGGGTCAGACCCGTGACGTAGATAAAATGTTTTATATAACGCTTGCCATCCACCTAATGTGCCGTTGAAATGTTAAACCCGTTATAATCGTGTTTGTAGTTTAAAGTTAAGCTGTGATATCCCTTATTTACGGGTTACGTGGTTGTTATAGTTTTATAAGGTGGAGTATTTTAATTTCTTTTTCAACTTCACGCTGTATCCCGCATGTTGCAGGGTAGGCTTAGTGAGGGTCCTCTGCCTACCACTATATACTACACAGTGATAAGACACTCCACACTTGTAGCCGAATTCTGGAGGCATTGCGTATTGGGTGGTGGAATTCAACAATGGTACCAGAGCGAAGAAATGATAATATAAACAAAATTATAATTCATTTCATTCGGAGGAAAATGAGGAACGGAGGAGTGTCTTAACTCTAGGTCTCTGCCTACCCTGCTATGTGCGGGATATAACGTGACACTAATTTATTTTTAATTTATATAATTATGCATTATTTACTTTTGCATACAAAGAAACATATTATACCATGCATAATCTATGGTAAATTAATTCGTTATAATCCAATCCTGTAAGATTAAAGGAAATAATAATTTCCCACGTGGCCCCAAATCGGGATCTCTAACAGAAACATAAATTTTAATTTGAGAAATGAGCGGGCTTTCATTCACTGTAAAATTGTTGATTTCATAAATACACCCTAATTGATAATAATTTATGGAGATTTATAACGGAAATGATAAAAATATGAAGCAAATATTTAATTTCCGTTGGTCACGTAAAGCAAAATATATTTATAGCAGGCTAATTAGTTTTTATATTGCAATTTGTTGATTGGGATGAATTGAATATAATTAATAAAATAATTAAAATAACTTGAAGCTATTTTATGGAAACGAGCGTACGGGTGGTATTTTGATGGTAAGTAGAATAAAACAGCCGGCCAGCCGGCCGGCGGAAAGATAACATCCGGCCTCGACCCTGTGCAACACCAGAACAGAGAACGCACATCGAGGAGACGTCTCTACGCAAAGAATCAAGCCTTTCATAGATCTTTGGGCCCCCAACGGTTCCAATGGCTCTACGTTATATGCGATCAATGAGCAATGAGTCAAGCTGATACTGGAATGCACCAGCCCTGAAATGAGAACAGTGCAGAACAGAGGCCAAACCTGGGCCTTCAGAGATAATCGGTGTTTTTGGATGAAGTACTGTCTCGTTTTGCTGATGAACCCCAGTTTATTTGAGGCTAACTTGATCTTGCTTTCCAGATGATCGTGATGACACCCATTGTGCCATGGGCCTTGTCATGACCTGCGCCATACTTATAAATAAATAAAAATAAAAAAGCCTTTTATTTCCTAATTTATAACAAAATTTTTACAGTGTTTTTTACTTTATAAAAACTAACTTCAATTCAATTTTACTATTCTATTTTAATAAAAATAATATTTCTAAATTGTGTTAATTAGGAACCCCCCTCAGGTAAAGGCCTCTTCCAAGGATTGCCACCTCTTTCGGTCCTGGGCCGTATGTATCCATTTAGGTCCAGCAATTTTTTAACATCATCTTCCCAACGTGTGTAAGGTCTGCCTTTATGACGCTTACCCTGTGGTCCCCGCCATAACGTCACCATCTTTGTCCATCTACTATCTTGGAGTCGTGCCACATGACCGGCCCACTTCCACTTAAGCTTTTGTGCTTGCTCCAGAGCATCAATTGCTTTTGTTTCAGCTCTTATATCAGTGTGCCTTATTTTTTGTAACCTTTTAACGTTCATCATACTCCGCTCCATTCCTCTTTGGCATGATGTTATCTTGCTTCGAATTTTATTTGTGAATTTCCAGGTTTGGCATGCATATGTAAGACTTGGGATCAGGCACGAATCCATCACTTTCTTTTTTAGATTTATAGGTATATCATTTTTAAATAATTCCTTGAGGCTCCAGTATTTCGACCATGTGTTTTTGACCCTTCTTTCTATTTCTAGCTCATTATTGATCCTGTTAAAACTAATTTGTTTGCCTAGGTATGTGTACTGGTCAACATATTCTATTGTTTCACCTTCTATTTTTATATTTGTTTTAGTGCAATTTGACATAGTTTTTGTTTTGGTGACATTCATTTCAAGGCCCACTTTTTTGCTAGCTACATGAAGTGTTTCGACCATGTCTTGCAGTTGAGCGCTATTTTCAGAGAGCAATACCAAGTCATCTGCAAATCTGAGGTGACTTAACCATTTCCCTCTGATATATAGTCCTTTGTTACTCCAGTTTAGCTTATTTATTATAGATTCTAGTATTGCAATAAAAATTTTGGGGGAAAGTGGATCGCCTTGGCGTACGCCTCTTTCTACAGGAAAGCTTGGCCCAATAGTTTCCAGCTTCACTCTACCAGTACAGTTATTATAAATATTTCTAAGAATCGTGATGTACTCTCTTTCTACCTTTTGAGCTTTTAAAGTTTCCCATATGCTTTCGTGCGACACTGTATCAAAAGCTTTTTGATAGTCTATAAACGCTATATATAAGGGTCTTTGAAATTCCTGATACTTTTCAATTATCAATTCTAAGGTATGGATGTGGTCTATAGTTGAATATCCTTTCCTGAAACCCGCCTGTTCAATAGGTCGCTTTTGTTCTAAAGTAGAGCTTATTCTCTGGCTTATAATTGTTGCAAAAAGTTTGTATATGGTTGACATAAGACTAATGGGCCTGTAATTTCCAATATTCTTAGAATCGCCTTTTTTGTAAATCAGTATAATGTGCGATTCAGACCACTGATAAGGTATTTCGGAAGAATCCAAGATCATATTAAATAATTTTACCAATGGAGCTTCTAGTATGGTGATACCTGTTTTTAAGCTGTCATTGGTAATATTATCTGATCCCGGGCTTTTGTCAGATTTTAGCTTTTTTATGG
>HE669279.1:55932-73718 GCA_000313835.2 Heliconius melpomene melpomene | reverse complement strand
GACTTACCACAAAAACATCGACGGTGAAAAATCCAAATGAGAAATGGAGGCACAAAAAATAAATAATAACCTATTTCACAAACACATGCAAGAGTAACGGAACACACAATAAATAAATCCACTTATATAAAACACACAAAACAATCTAAGGTAGATTTTAATAACGTTAGATCCAATTAACGTGTTCGGAACGGTATTTACGCGGGAATTGCAAAGATACAATATACGTGCACCAACATGAGCTTATCACTCGCGACTGGCGACTGAGCGAGAGAATGAATGTTTCTACCAGCGCGCTCAATGGCGAACGAATGAAAAATCGAATACCTGTCTCAACACTATTATATTTATATTGAAATTGTTATCTTTATAAATTAGTGTTTTATTTAGTTTTAAAAATTAAATTTATTTAATTGAAATGGAATAAAATCGACCTCATTTGAATTAAGTAACATAGTAAATTGTGATACATAATTTAAGAAGAGGTTATTGATTTATTTATATAGGCTTATACCTTATACTTTTATAGTACTATTGTATGCTATTAACATTACTTACATTTTGTTACGTATAGAAAATTATTTCAAATATATTTTATAATTTTTTTATATATTTTATGTTAAAACAAATGATGATGATGACAATATAGATAGGTAGCTAATAAAAGGAAATATCTAATAACACTATGAGTCGCTCTTTCCGCAGTTAGTCACCTACTTTCTGTACCTTACTTTGTTTGAAGAAATGATTGACGATACCACGAGAAAGGTAAACAACTGATATTACCTTCTCCTAGCGGCTTTGAAAACTTTTATTTACCTTTATGCTAAAGAGTTAAAGCTTATAGTTGCATAAACTCATTCAATATTGCATGTGCTGGAAATAGTACCGTTTTCTTTATTCATTCACGAGTTTTTTTTTGTGATCATCGAGTAAATATTGTTTTTGATGGTAGATACATGCGTGTTCAAGCGTGAAGAAATTCTTATACAGTTGCTATACGACGCGGGTGCGTTAGTAAGCCAAATATAATTTAATGTATAAACAATTATGTAAATTTATTGAGCCATGTCAAAGCTAACATAGTTTATAATAATAATAATAATATGTAGAAAATATTGTTTTGCTATTATTTTTTATAATTATATCAATGTCAAATGTCTAAGTTTTGCTGTGTAACATTCAAGTAGACATAGCTTTTCATTAGTAAATATAAACGAAACTAATTTAGTTTCTTTTATATATTTTTAGCTTCATGCTGTTTCCCGTACGGAGAAAGATAGCCAGTCTTACACTCCGTTCTCATTAAGAAACTTCCGTTCTCCACTTTGCGCCGAATTTTCTGGAGGCATTGCGAGTAGAGTGGCGGAACTCAACGAAGCGCTTACCTGCCCCATTACCAGAACGATCTTCAATAAATAAGTTTTATATTAATTTCCAATAATTAGGTAAAACGTAATCAAAGTAATTTATGTGTGTGGTTAGATACGCGTTATCTCGGTTGGGAGTTACTGAATTTTGTTAAATATATTAATTAATAATTATTAATGAATGAATAAAATTATACAATATAAAATAGAATATCTTTATCCTAATTTTGACAAGAACTAATTTAGTTTTGTCAAATAATAGATCATTATTTTTAAAAAAATGTACTTACATATGAACACCGGAACCTAAAAGATAATAAATATCGTGTTAAATATATACGTTTATATAACATAACTTCTATTACTTGTCCTAATATATTTTAATAAGATACACGACCACCATTCCTTTCCTTTTTCAGAGTACTGGTTCTAATCCGGCACTAGGGAATCTAGTCGTGAATGTTCCGATAACGTTCTCGGTACATCCCCACTAAGGAAATCTACGACACTATCAGGCGATTCATCACATGAACCTCCATCTGCAAGGAATTTTTAGTGGTTTCTGTTAGTTATCCTTTAAAACCTTGGCAATATTTTAAAAATGCCGAGAAATCATACAGATTTATTACTTGTATAATATATACGATATCATATGTATATGCTGTATATATCTGTCTTTTAATGATTGCAAATACTTGACCGTTTTCTCAGTCAAAGGATGTGTGACCATATGCGTGCTTAAATAGTACAAGGCGCACTAGTGACGTGCGTGTTGACTTTCCAACAAATTAATAATATTAATTATGCTTCATTATTATTATTAAATAGTAATTCATTCAGAATGATTTTATTTACACTGATAGTCGACATAGTGGTTATGTCTATGAAAAACCGATTTTTTTATTTTGTATTTCCATACAAAAAAGCATAGATTTATCTATTTATTGGATGGCGAAATTGAACGCGCCTAATGTAAAATTCTGTTTCATACAATTTCATAATACTTAAAATACATAATTTACTTCAATTAAATTTTGATATTAAATTTTATCCGTAATATTAATTTCAAATGTACCAAATATATATGTCTCTATAACTTCAGGCTGTCCACCATGTTGCGGTGACATGTGACTCCGAAGAATGTCTAAAGCGAATGCCTCGGTGCCATCGGCTGGCTGGAAATATACACCGAATCAGTACAGTCAATTGATAAGCGATTATAGACTTTATTTTTAAACTAATAAGGGTTATCTACAAGAACGTTAATAACAGGTCAGGTGAAGCCTTAAAACGTAACAAGCACGCTTCATGTAGAAAATGAAAACCACAGTATTATATTTGACCTAACTCGACCTCGATTTGTTTTTGCAAACCTTTTCAACACCATTAGTTACTTTATTAAATTAATTTTATAATTTTAATAGATTGTCGTGGTTCAGCGCCACAGCGTCTCGTGACGGTTGTGAGTTCTCTTTCCACTCGGGGGAATAATATATTTTCATTTCCTCGTTCTGGTACCAAGATTGAGTTTCCTTCATTCCGTCATTTACCCTATGAGTTTTCATAATTTAACTATCCAGTAAACGTCTCTCAAAGGAGAGTTGAATAAAACGATTTTATAACCTGAAAAAGGCGTAATACATGAATTTAAAAAAAAATCTTTTAAGAACTTAGCTAATACCTACCCAAATGGTATTTAAGCCATTTATCGAGGATTCAAAATTATGATTATAGAATTGTTTACTGCTAGAGCATTTCCATAGGGTTCCATATTTCTATTCGTAAAATGTTTATTTGTATTAAGTAGTAACTCGAGTTATTAACTAAATTGCGGATATGTAATTATAATATGTTAACTGCGGCCTTAATTGTTATTATTATACGTACCATAAAAACTAATAGTCATACATCAGGAAGCGATTTACTAAGTTATTAATTTTATTAGGTATAAATATTACAGGAGGAGAGTTCGGTAGAAATTATACAATTAGTATACAATCTTTATTTGATACTAGCGAGTAGCAACCCGCTCGAGGCTTCGCCCGCTTGAACTATTTATTTACTAACCTGAATTTTTTCGTATTCTAATAATACTATCATTTTAATGGCAGTATATAAAATTTAATTTAAAACGCATGAAAAACCAGACAAAAATATTAAAATAATTGATTTGGGTTTTATTACGACGATGAGCGCCAGTTATATTTTTCCCATAAATATATATCCCATAAATTTTCCATGTACAGACAGTGTTCAGTTACATTTTTATATGTATTGATTATCTATATATTCTATATTAATATGTATTTGATAATTTATACATACAAATTTCATTTCACTTAAGATTATCAAAAACATGCAAATTATCTACAGGTAGAGATAAAGATACACAAGATATGGATTACAGACTTTTTATGAGAATGTGCAAATTGGGTAATATTTTCACTTTTTACCTAAAGTATTATATATTTTATTTCCTCGAATGGGAATCGAATCCACGACCTTTCGCGCTTAGAGTTACACACTTATGACTTCATAACTGGCTTCACTGAATATTCCTTATCGTTAAATTCTATTTCATTGCTTTAAGTTTTAAGCCAAAGTCGCGGGTGAAACATATGCGAAAGTCTGCTTTATATTCGCATCCAGACTAACCATTACAGACATACAAACGAAACAAAAGTTATTTAACTATAACTATAAAGCTTCTCTAGTGCTCTCCAAGTCTATGTAAGTTGTGAGGGCAGTCGTTTATCGTCTCCGGCTAGTATCTACTGTACTTAGTTCCTATATTATACGTATGAACCTACACTTGTAGCGACTTATTACGGTTTGACACGACGGGGTCAATAGTATGTTAAGTTTATGATTCATTATTTCTTAAAAAATTTAAACAAAAGCTATTAATATTTATTTATTTTTAGCCTTCATTTAAGCTTTACGTTGTATTCCGCACATAGCGGGATAGGTAGAGGGAACCTGGCAATCTAAAATTGAAGCATTTAATTCCCTTTAAAACACTCCCGTTCTCCACTTTCCGCCAAGCTCAACGCCACGCTTTACCTCGTTACCAAAGCGAGGTAATAAAGATAATTAGTTTCCCTATATGAAAATCGAACACACGACCGTCGCGTATATATCGTATTATACATATGTGGGAAAAACCGTCAAGCTTAAAAAATATATATTTTCTCAATGAAATATATATTAGTAAAATTGACAAATGAACATATCGAATATACATTATAGCGCTGTCAAAACTTAATAAATGAATAAGATAATGATGAATCGGCATTTTGACCTTCTTTTTTAATATAGGTACTTCTGTACAAATTGTGTGGTCGAAGATCCTTTGCTTTGTTTGACCGTATGTTGTTTTTTCTTGATGAAGAAATATTATCAACATTTTAGTATAATTATTTTTTTATCTTAACACTGTTTCCCCGCCACTAAGCTTTTTCGGCCTTCCCTATTATACGGGATACTGCGTGAAGCTTAAAAAAAGATATTACAAATAAATGATTAAATTATTTTCTTTTTTTTATTATAAATATGCAGATTAAAAATTATGTTTGATGTGATTTTAGTTAACACAGTCTATATCAATTTTAGGTTACACTCTTACATTTTGCTAAAATATTATTATCAAATATTTTACTCTAGAACACATAATTCTGTTGCTATACTTATTAACCTTAAATACTTAGTCAATATACCTACGTAGATATACAGTACAACTGAGTGTTATTGACCATCTGTGGCACCGAGAGCATAACAATGATCTACTTATCCCGTTATATTAGTTTCCGAGCCGCTATCCGGTGATCAGTAAATTATTGAATAAGGCTTCGTGCAAGGTCGGCCGAATAAGCTTCGAATACTTGGGATACCATCTACTACTAAAATGTAAACAGGGCAATTCTATCTTTATATAACAGTAAATAAAGGCTATAATAGTATCTAGTTATTTATCGCACTGTTGAATTGTAAGTCAGTTATTTCTTATTTCTGCGGTTAGATTCCGCTATGCTGTGTTTTTTTTGATGAGACGGGCGATTGTGTAACTGACAGTTACAGTAAATAAAGGGTACCTCAGTCCGCCATTATTCGCTAAGTAAAAAATTCTCACGAAAAAAACCTTTTACGAAAATTGTTTGAGTGACTTTTAATTATAATAGTTTAGGCACTATCTAAATTATTGGTAGGTAGATACTTGTATATTTTGGACTATGTAATATGTGTATAATGTTTTTAATATTTTCTAAATTTTATACCACACATAAGAGAGAAAAATATTTTTCTCGAATATATATAAAAAAATATAGTAGAGAGTTTTGAACCTGCACCTTTTGTCTGTCGAAGTGCAAGAGGTGCGGACAAACCCACTATGTAAAATACTAGTATGCATAATATCTCAGATATTTTTATTCGACCTAAAGTTATTTTTATGTTCCAGTAGAACAATGCTTTTGTTTTCAAAGAGTACTTCAAATAGCTTTCAGAACATATAAATAAAAATGTTATCAAAGAAATGTTACTATTAAATTACTCTTTCCCGCTGCATAAAAATAACTTAGCGTTATATGTTTTATTTAATTTTTGTTCCTTTATATATAATAATAATAAATATATTATATACAATTAAATAAAAAATATATATCTTACATTTTGAAATCGGTTAAGGATTAAGTGGCTGAGCTAAACCAAGGCAAATCTTCAAGGTTGATGATGCTCGGAGGAGAGTCACTCGAGACGTACAGAATTGCCTGCTCAGGCTCTCGCTACAAACACTTGAAACTTCTAAATTCGCTGTGATACAATAATAGTTGAGTTCCGCCACTCAACACGCGATGTCTCCAGAACTCAGCGGAAAGTGGTGAACGGAGAGTTTTGATATTAGGTTCCCTTTGCATACCCTGCTGTGTGCGGGTTACAGCGTGAAGCTGATTTATAATAATAGTGTACCATAAGTGAGCGTGGAACGGATATCGAACAACGATATTTATAGGCTCGTTACTTTACACTTTCAGAAGTAGTAAATTTCTACCTGTAAGTCGTATTTCTTCGTATGACATCGTCTGTGAATGTTTAGGTATAGCTTTTGGGAAATTAATCTTAATTTGTGGTATTATTTCTTATATTTTTATTTGGCAAGTATATTGTAATTAAATACCAGAAATCCTGCATTAGTATGAAAGGTATATTTAATATAGATAATTCAAAATTTTACATATACACTATTAGATAAACGTAAGCAATATTTAATTATTACCCTACTTCTGAATTAGAAAACATTCATTCATTATAAATTACTTTTATCGGTAAAATATTGTCTCGAAAATTCTTCACAAATCGTAAAGTTACTTGAAGTGTTTTCAAGTGTAATTTATCGGTTTTTGTGGAAATTTAAAGTAGATGACTAAATCTCGAAAAATCTCGCCGGATAAGAAACACTTGACGTTAAGATGGCGTTTCTGTTGTCACCTTTCATCTTGCCCAAGATATTGTAAATTTATGACTATCGTTAAAGAAGACCATACTAAACTTAGCTATTAAATTATGAATAAAATATGTAGGCACAATGTATGTACATACAATATTGAACTGATGACAGTTTCTCTTCTCATAAATTCATAATCTTTATCTAACATAAATCATTTATTCCTCAAAGTGGTTGGCGGTAGGTGTACTGTATAGGTAGACCTGCGGTTTCCTCATGAATTTTTGATTAAAATTAGACTCGGTGACGTAATATTTACTTTACCTATTGGGCTAAATTGTAATATAATAACATAGCCCAACTTAAAAACCATTACTATTGATAGTAAAATATTACAATAAAAATTAAGACTTCCATTTTACATCCCATTCTATATTATAATAAATTGTATAAAAGCTTTTGTTGATAATTTAATGCATCACAAAACTGCAATGCCATTTGACGAGCAAAAACGTAATACTGATTGAAAAATGATGGACGGAAGCGTGGAGCGTACGCAATCAACATTCAGGAAAAAGCAATTCTGGGACAATTTACGACGTCTCCAGTAACCTAGGGCTGATTTGGGCTCGTTACCTTGTAGGATATGAAGAACTGCAATGTCATACACGTATAGAAAAAAAATCTAAAAAAAATTTTAAAAAAATTAAAGTCTTTTCAGCATAATTAACCCGTATTAAAGAAAACATGTAAAAGTAGTATTTTTAAGAATTTTATTTTTCTTCATTATTTTTATAAAATTACTTAATTGTAGCCAATTACAAAAAAAATAATAAATTAATGTTTCTCCACAAGATAGCCTCGAGATTGTCGTGACTAGGGCAAATAGCGTGCCAACCCTTATACTCGCATTTACTATATTTATTTATGACGTGACAGTTTTTTCCTATCAATTATATAGTTCATTCTAAATTAGTAGAGTACACAGTAGCATAAGCAAGAATAGTTATGGTATTGTTTTCAATACGTTTCATATTATGAATAACCCTATTTATATAGGGTAATAAATATTAATATAACTGTATTTTTTATATAACAAATTTGAATAATAAAATGGCATATTAGTAACTAAACGAATTAGAAATAAATGAATAAAATATAGCTTTACACGTGTAAAAAATAATAGTAATGCTCTTGATAAAACCACAACAAATGGATAAGCTATTTTAAAGAAGATAGTACGTGTTATCAGCCTAATCCTAGTTGATGCGATGTAAATATATTTCTAATACTCTAATTCATGACATTTCATTGAAATAATTTAGATAACACAATCTCGAATGAAAAATAGTCAAATTTTACACAGCATAAAGATATTCGCTAGTTTGCTTATCAGCTTTCGTATTATAATTGCTTGTCAGATTCATAGAAGGTTATTTTAATAATTACCAATATATAGCCGTAGTAGTATTAGAAACACTTAACTAACTGTTCATCACACATTTTATTTAAGGAATTCGAATTGCAGGATTCCTCTTGAATATCGCCCAAGAGGCGCAGATTCGAATGCCGGTATGTTACATTTTTTATTCGTTTTTTTAGATATCCTCACTATGGCTCAATTTAGACATATTTGATTAATTATAAAGGATTCTTCCTTTATAATTAATACTAAGTAATTAATACTTTTTTATAACAATAAAAACCAGAAAAATGTGAAGATACAAAAATGAATGTTAAGATTATTTCAATCGTATGTTACCCATAACTCAATGTTATCAGATACACTAGAATATAAATAAATGTATTGTTGCCGTTTCAAATGTTTTCTATTGGCAGCTACGAGTATAGGCTGGTAGTTTACGAGTGGGGTGTTGGGGCCGAGTTGGAACTTTGCCCCCACACTTAATGCTGAATGGAATTGGCAAGGATTTCGCCTACTTTGATAATACATTTTATGTTAATGTATACCTAATTTTAGCACTATTTATCGCTGTTTACGTAAATATATTGTACTTATATAGTAAAAATTTACTATATTATAATAAATTTACTTATTCTAAATAGAATGTAGAGCATTTTTAAAAAATTGTATTATAGATTTATCCCTTTTTGCAGAACATATGGCCACCTTCTGAAATAAATGTGCCTGTTAAAACTGTTAATAAAGTAAATTACAAGTAAAAATAATAACAGCAAAATTTTGTGTTACACATTTTCCTTATTATAAGGTTATTTTGTGTTTTTTGTTTTCATTGAAGTCAGTCTCCTTTGGGAATTTTTTTTACGTCTCATCTCGTCGTATTCTACAGATAGCACACACGGAGAGCAAATACATGGAATCAAGACATTATTTTCTCTATTTCTAACACGAATTGGGTGGATGTTGATGTAATGAATGACGCGCTTGATCTTATGAAGGCCAGGAAGTAAAATAATTTACCCAACAAGCAGAGATCGAACTCACAGGCAATGATCAAAGTCGAGCTCCGCGATGGCCTTGATGTCATTCATAATATAAACAAGGACATAAGTCTGACCTTCAAGGCACATCCAGTGGACGCGTAACCTTGCAGCTAGACAAGTTATCAGAATTACACAGGTAAGTACTACCTGTCGCTTGGTTAGATTGACAACTGGGAAGGTTTCGAAGGACAAAGGTTATCTGCGCATCCACTAATTATTTATAGCAAAAGTTGTTTTTAATTATTAAATTTTGTTACTAGGCAATAGTTGTTATATACATATATAGTAGTATGTACCAATTGTATTATTTTAAATATTTTTTTTTTATTTACTTTTACTTTATCTGTGAACTATTGTAATAATAAAATTAAAGTTAGTATGTTATTTACATTATTATGTGAAATGTATAATGGTAAAATCCAATTTTTTCCAGTCCCTGTATGAATTTTTAGAAATCCTCTCTTAAAACTCTTCTACAGAATATAGAGGAAGGAAATACTAGGAGTCACCGTGCAAAATATCAGTGCTTTACTTTGTCATTTGCTTAGTTAGGCTCGTATTTATGAATAGCTCAAATCTCCGAGATTGATCTTGAGATGCCTTTTATTCATAGTCGTAGATTATAAGTTAAAACTGGCATCACAAGTTTGATTTCAGAGTTGAAAGTGGTTTATAATATACTTCTATCTATATATATAAAATCGAAAGGTCACTCACTCATAACAAAATCTCAGAAACTACATGCGTGCTAGGAATCTCAAATTTTGCATAGGAGTTATTTATAGGACGTAGGTGCTCGGTAAGATGGGAACTTGCAATATTCGACTTCTAAGGGGTGTTTTTGGGGTTGAAAGTTTGTATGAAATTTCGTTACTACAAATGTTAGGAGTCGCAAATTTTGCACAGACGTCACTTATAGGACGTAGGTACTCATGGAGACAATAGATAATAATAACGTAGTTCACGCAGGCAAAGCCGCGGGCGAGCCGCTAGTATTCTATATAATAATAAAATAACAATTTTATTACCGGTACTTACAAATGTAACGCTCAATAACAAATTACAAAATAATTAACAAATGCAACAATTAATAAATAAGGAAATTTCTAGAGTTTCTGGTAATCGGGATAATTTTAGTTATACATGTATTGCTTCCTCATTTACTAAATTCCATATTTTGTTACCTCAATAAATAGAAATGAGTAGACATGAGATCGCGTGCCGTACTTCGTTACCGCGATCACTTAGCGTGATTAACTAATAGTATTATAAAAATGTTATATTTATAAACGAATACAAATCTGTAATTATTTAGTTTATTTATGTCTTTATGTCAAGGTTCATTTCAAAAGCATTTAATTATTTACCTAATTTAATTAATTATGTTGAAACTATATTTTCTTTTGTATTAGCAAAATAGTTTTAGTTTTTTGAAGTAATAAGTTTTATATTTGCTATATATAATTTAGATGTTAGATGTTTTTGTTCATTCACTTAAAAATGATGGAAAACTCTGAATGAGTACATAATTTGTAGTTGATAACGGTATATCAATTTTAAATAGATTTAGGTAAATGCTTACAAAATTTACACGTTTGCTGGTTATTTACCATAATATCATTTAATAAGAGGTCAATACTCTCATTCACTCCTTGCAAGGGATAATTATTATTAATCACAAACCGCTATTTAACATTCAATACGAAAACTAAAGAAAATTTCAATGACAATTTCTGCACAAATACCTAATTATTATACGTATAAATAAACATATTAGCTAATTACCATAAAATAATTTAAATTCACCCTATTCATTGTATCATTCCTCGTATTCCATATAAAATTGCACATACACACTCCATTCATTTGCCTGTTCCAACTCAACGCCCAATGAAAGCCAAATAGTACGGATCTCTTATTTGCATTCAACTGCATAAATAATAAACACCCAGGAATAACATTACAAAGTAATAGTGACCTCGATGTAAAATGCAATATTGTATCTAAATTACTTAGAAATAGGTGTGATATTTGAATATATTGATAAAGTCGTTAGGTGCTCTGTAAATACAATTGCAGATGTATTCTTGCGAGGGTGGTAAGTGGGTACCTACAGTAGGAAGCAACGACGTTTACTTATCATTTTGTCTAACATTATTATTTAAGGCTACTACATGCACCAGGTAATTTAGCTTATGCCATTTTCAATAGAAACGTAATGATAAAAAGGCAGCTTCACGTTTTTTTTCGTATAGCCTAGTAGGTTAAAGAAGTGTGAGAACTGCGTTGTTCACATTCCGGCCAATTTTCAGGATATAGTATGTATAACATATCACACTAGGTTCGAGTTTGTTTGATGATAAATAGTATTAAGGGTGTAAATATGAATCCAATATAATAAAGACTTTTGAGAAGTAGTAAAGAATTAATTAATCAGGTCTAATAGTAGCAATATTTTTTTACAAAGACCAAACGTAGGTGCAAACACGTAGTGCTTAAGCAGTAATAAAACAAATTAATTGTTACTTATTTCCCATAGCCTACAGTCTACACGTAACTAAGCCATATCAAATCGAGTACTAACCAGAGTAAAAAATTTACTGATAAAAAAGACCCACTGAAGGTTCTGTGCCAATTTCAGGATTGTAGTTGTAGGTCTACGGAAAAGACTCTGTAGATTTCGATTAAGCTATGAATTTCATCCAATATTCTTTTTTAGATACGAAACCCAAAAAAACAGCGTCACTTTTTTCGTAAACCAGGCAGAGAAAACTTAGTGTTTTTAAACTTTGTCATCAACTCTTCGCCAAATAGCAATACTTAACGCCGCTAGAATGATTGAAAATAATTAAAATATAATCACTTTCTGTAGTGCGAATCGAACCCACAACCACCGTATTTACAGATGCAGTCCCACTGGTTCACTAACGCCATAATAAGCTAAGTAAGAACATCAATTTAATTAATTAAATCTTATATACGGGACGACTTAACGAAAGCAAAATCAATATTCTCTTGGGTCTACTACCCATACATTTGTGAAAGCACAATCGTCCATTTCTAAGGCGATCACTATATTTTTTTATATCAGAGAGCAATCAACTTGATTAATTAATTTATAAAATTCTGTTAGTATTGAAAATGCTATTTTAATTTATTAACTGATAAGCAGCTTATGCAATTTGTACAATATCAATTACAAAATTGTATTGATACTAAAATATATCGAGATGCACGCTCATACATGAATATCAACAAACCTATTAAATACACTATCGTGGAATTATTGTACGTATTTCTTTTTCATACTTTAGACCATTAAATTGGATGGTGTGGATGTGTGATACATCCATAGTATGTAAAGCAGGGTAGGCAGAGAGAACCTAGTATACCCGTTCATCGTCCGTCAAGACATTGCACGTTGACTGGCGGAAAACAACGTTAGAGCAAAGAAATATAGGCCTTTTCAATTTATGAGGGCGAAGAAATGATACCACCCACAACCATCACGCTTACAGTCAGACGCAGTTACTATGCTGTGATGGTGTCTACTTTTTTGAATTTTAGCTTCCTCTGTCCTGTACATAGTAGGGTAGGCAGAGGGAACCTTAAAACTTCCATTCATCCATCAGCCTTTCAACGTCCACTGCTGGACATAGGCCTCCCCTAATTCTCGCCACTCCGTCCGGTCCTGCGCCCTTTGAATCCAGCGGATTCCCGCTGTCTTCTTAAGGTCGTCGGTCCATCTGGTTGGAGGGCGGCCTGTGCTCCTTTTGCCGAGACGGGTTCGCCATTCGAGGACCTTTCTTCCCCATCGGTTGTCGGTGTCAGGAGGACAATATGGCCTGCCCATTGCCACTTCAGCTTGTAGACTTTGAAACTTAGTGCTAAGAAACTCCATTCTCCCTCGCTACCAGAGCGAGAATCAAACCTACAACCTCTACGCGCCATGTATTGCCTCTATTTAATAAAATATATATTTATAAGTATACAAGAAGAATAAGGATTACAAGTTACACATGTACAAAAGTATATATGAGTATAACACTGCGTACGCCGGAAGCCGCTTACGGCGACTTAACAACATCGTATAAATTATTGCAGCTGATGCCGCGCGATTCTGAGATAATAAATCTACATGCATGATAAAATTGTTGCGATTCATGAGATTCTTAAGAGTAAAAGATATATTTTAGCTATTACATCTTTTTTTTATCCCGTACATATCAGGATAGGCAAAAGGAAAATAGGAACCTAGCATTAAGACTTTCGTCCTTCACTTAACACCGAATTCTGGAGGCATTGCGTGTTAAGTAGCGGAACTTAACGTCTCGCTTTGCCTCGTTACCCGAGCGAGGAAATGAAAATATTGAATATTTAATTTCCTCGAGCGAGAATCGAACCCCTAACTTGTCACATTTACAGTCGCACGCTTGCGC
This sequence comes from Heliconius melpomene melpomene, assembly GCA_000313835.2. Lineage (NCBI taxonomy): Eukaryota > Metazoa > Arthropoda > Insecta > Lepidoptera > Nymphalidae > Heliconius > Heliconius melpomene. Next base: position 60,003 of record HE669279.1, on the reverse strand, counting down.
TGAGTTTAATTTTCTAGAAAATGTTATAAATGGAACCAGAATATTTTTGAAAAGTAGGCCAACCTGGTGAATTAAAACTAAATTCTTTATCCTCCGCGTAACTGAATAAATCTAAAAAGAAAAAAAGTTAAATAACAATATTTAAAATTATTCCATACAAAAAATCATCTTGCAGAAATTCTTTACTTTATTTACATTGAAAGAAATTTATTTGTAGCTTACTTTTTAAAACATCTCCCTTCGTTAAAAGCGTCATTAAGACACCGCTGTGATTTAAATTAATTTTTTAGCCGTAATACTCCCCCTACTACCCCGAATAGCCGGACTTGAATAGACGAATGCAGTTTTAACTGCCCCCATCATATTTAACTCGCATTAATTTTATGCATTTTATATGTCACGCCAACTTGACATTTATGAATAACATATAAAAGAGTTTGCGCTTATATTTAATTTCATTTCAATTTTTCATGTCGCTTTAGAAGCTCATTTTATAATTCAACGCCTAAAAATTGGATGTACTTTACCTTTTTAATAATTTAAATTAGTGTATTTTAATATTTTGTTATATTCTTTCTTTATTCCTTGTTATTTTCTGTATTTAATGATGTGAATTAAATAATTCTTATTCTAAATTAATTTATTTATATCAATTAGTGAACGGAATGAGAGGCGAGTCGTGCTGCAGGGACACAAGCGTGTGGCTGTTGACGTGGTTGGTTGTGGGTTCGATTCCCATTTGGAAAAATTAATTATTTAATATTTTCATTTCCCTGCTCTAGTAATGATTCGTTACTAACGAGGCAAAACTCTATGCAAAAGTAAGAAACTAATTGAAATACCAATAAATTATCTATGCCTTCCTCTACTACATGAGAAAATCTAAATATATTTTATTACTATTCCTTTCCTCAACGACAAACTAGTTTAAGATGCCTCAAGGAATCCTTCACATTTTACATGTAAACCGGCGAAATTATGGAATTATCGCAATTTTCCGCGCCGGCGCATCACAGCGTAGTGTAAACGCCGGCAGACACGTATTATTGCTAGATACTCGTGTATGCCTCTTAGCGATCTTGGGAATTTTACTTGAACACTTATGCCTTTTATTTTAAATATACGCTTGTAAGACACATGGGCCTTTTGATTATAATTAATAGATTTTAAGTTGTCATAGTAAATCATTCTACTTGTGAGACATTTTATATACTCGTATATGTAGTGTAAATAATTCCTATAATACACAGTTAAATATACTGAGGTCAGTCGTGAAGCAAGCCTGTATCTCCAAACGCCACAAGCTGGTATTGTATTTATATTTTCATTTCTTCGCTCTGATGTCGAGGCAAAGCGCGGCGTTAAGTTCCACCACGTATCACGCAGTGCCCCTCGAATTTGGCGAAAATGCTGCTGTCTATCAATTCTTGCTTGTATTTTTAGTACAATTTAAATCTTAAATTTGTCAAACTCATTATAAGAACCACAATCTATCTAATAGTGTCACGAGAGTAATAAGAACACGCGTTAACTCACTGACCATTTCCCCGAGCGGGCAAAAAGTGCACCGTACCGCGACCTCGATATACAAACGAACATCCGTTCTTGTTGCATGCAGCTAGCTATACTGAGACGTAGATAGGAAAAAATAGATTTTTATGTACTTAAATACATAATTTGGAAAGATTTAAGTCGATTTAATTTAATTTCGTAATTTTGTTTAAGCAATAATTGACTTTCTAAAGTCTCATATAAAAATAATATCTCTGTCTAATAATTATGTAAAACGTTATAAAAAACATAATTATGTATATCTATAGAAATATAAGTAACTTTAGGTTGGTATGTATTAATGAAAAGTTAAAAGATAATAGATAATAGCTTTGAGAAAAACGTTTGTTTTTCTAAAACACTTATACAAGTACATGTTCGTAATGTAATTGATTTTGTTCTATAGGTACTTCAATTGTAAACTTCAATTTTCCGCTCTACACAATGCTTTCTGCTCTCGCATCTATTTGTTTATGGCACATGAAAAGGAATGGAGTGTCAAACATTTGAAACAAATTTCAACGTTTACATTTCATACTCGTGTTATATTTTACCTGTTTTTAAATCTGATTATTTGGAAACGATTCCAATGCTTGCCTTTATGTAAACAAAATTACACAAAAATACACTTGCTGTATCATAAATAAAAAACAAAACAAAATTTCTTTGCCATTCTCTTGAACTCCGCAATGGATGTTAATGCGGTTTTCACTAAAAGAAGAGTGAAATTTCTTCCTTATTTAAATTGGAAAAAATTAAACTGGTCAAGTGCGAGTTGGACTCGCTTCGTGCCAGACAAAGCTTGACGTTGATTTCCACTACTCTACACCTACTCTCCGAATACAAGCGAACAAATGGAAAATGGAGTCATAATATCATCATCATCATGTAGTCCACACATCGTTACCAATACTACTAAGTAGAATATTAGTACAAAGCAACTAAAATAACTATATACATAAATTATTACTATATACCTATGTATAATTTTATTTTGCAAACCACACCAAACGTGTTAACCTTAATACTACCTCAGTATTGTACCATAGTTTGTTTGAGATCTAAATAGCCACATAACTTTTAATAGCCACTCGCCCTGCATTTAATTTAGCCAGTTAAGCCTTACTTATAATGGCCGCAAAAGTTGTCTCTTTGACGCGAGTTGTCCGTATGACGTCAAGGCAGAAATTTCGCCTAAATTAAGGTAAAATGAAAGTTTGTTTACTGAATACCGAATATTGACCTCGGTTTTTTATTATATTGAGTGATATAAAATATTTAAAGTATTTTTTTATATTATATTTTGCAAATATTGTCGACTGAATTCAGTTTTGATTTGCGAATTCTGTAACATTCCCGAAAATACATTCCCGTTAACCTAGCCGTTGGAAATTGTGTGTTTTCAGGAATGTTTCATTTTAGGTGCAAAATATTATACAAATTCATGTGATAGTTATCACGTGAATTCCAGCCAGACTGTCTGGCACATTCATTTTATATAACTTTTATGTGTGAATTTTCTAATTATACTCCTAGAAAAGTCATACGCAATAAATAAGGCGAAATTAAGAATGATGACTTAAATAATATTTTGTCTCCACTTTTTGAGGAGAAGCGAATTAAAATTATATTATCGTCCTCAACTCAATTCTGGAATAATATAATAACTTTTAATATAAAATATTATAATAAAAAAAAACAAAAGGAAAATAGTTTACTAACTTTGATTAACATATTTAGAATCAACTTAATTTTATGTTCGGTGAAATTTAATTAACTAAGGCGAAGGTAAATCTGATAACGTCTTTCTCTCTGCCTGGAACGCTGTATGTAAATCTGAAAAACAAGTTGGTAGTTTAAGAGTTAGGTAATCTTAATAAATTAATAAAAAAATATGCAAAAAAATATTTTAGCGTTTTTTACATACTTTTAAAATAGTGTTATATTGTTAGTGATAAGGCGTGACTTCTCTACGAGTATATTAATATACAATTACAATTTATTATTAGTAAATAATAATTAATTGCAATCAACCAAGCTACGCTAGTGAGTCGTAAATATGTCAGTGAGCCTCCGGTGACCGCTACACGAGTACGTACGGAGTAAGTCAATTAATGAGTAGCCATAACTGAAACGCTGGTTACAAGTAAAAACAGTCAGTAATGATGACTATTAATTTATAAGCGGAGAGCGATTAAAGTAAAATTGTATAAATCACTTTCCAATTGCACTGAGGAATCAGTGAAACATACTAGTTCGTATATATGAAAATATAAATGGGCGTTTCTCTGATTAAAATTTGAAACCATAATAAACTAAATAAACATAAGAGACCGTCATATCGTCTGTATTTCTATTAAAGCTGTTGGCACAGGATGTGACTGTAAATGCCGACCGGTAATTGTTTTGATTCCCAATCGGGGTAATTATTTTAATTTCTTCCCTCTAACATCGTAACAAGACAAAAATGAAGTGAGTGCCCTCTGCTTGGCTATAAGCGGGATACGGAATGAAGTTATT
>HE669279.1:43917-55832 GCA_000313835.2 Heliconius melpomene melpomene | reverse complement strand
TCCGAATACAAGCGAACAAATGGAAAATGGAGTCATAATATCATCATCATCATGTAGTCCACACATCGTTACCAATACTACTCTAAAGAAGAATATTAGTACAAAGCAACTAAAATAACTATATACATAAATTATTACTATATACCTATGTATAATTTTATTTTGAAAAACCACAGCACAAACGTGTTAACCTTAATACTACCTCAGTATTGTACCATAGTTTGTTTGAGATCTAAATAGCCACATAACTTTTAATAGCCACTCGCCCTGCATTTAATTTAGCCAGTTAAGCCTTACTTATAATGGCCGCAAAAGTTGTCTCTTTGACGCGAGTTGTCCGTATGACGTCAAGGCAGAAATTTCGCCTAAATTAAGGTAAAATGAAAGTTTGTTTACTAAATACCGAATATTGACCTCGGTTTTTATTATATTTAGTGATATAAAATGTTTTTTTTATATTATGTTTTGCAAATGTTTTCGACTGAATTCGGTTTTGATTTGCGAATTCTGTAACATTCCCGAAAATACATTCCCGTTAACCTGGAAATTAGCCGCTGGAAATTGTGTATTTTCAGGAATGTTTCATTTTAGGTGCAAAATATTATGCAAATTCATGTGGTAGTTATCACGTGAATTCCAACCAGACTGTCTGGCACAGACATTTTAAAAAACTTTAAATACTATAGGTAGCGAGTCCTCGAGTTAATTCTTGAATAATAAAAAAATATTATAATTTAGAAAATAATATATTTTTAAAAACCAAAAGAAAATAGTTTGTTAACTTTGATTAAGAAACATATTTAGAAACTTAATTTTATGTTCGCTGAAGTTTAATAAACTAAAGCTTTTTTAAAAATATGATCCTTTTTGCCTGGAGCGTTGTATGTAAATCTGAAAAACAAGTTTGTAGTTTAAGAGTTAGGTAATGTTAATAAATAATTAAGAAAAATATGTAAAAAAAGTTTTTACATACTTTTAAAATAAAACGAAATATTTTAGTAGTAAGGAGTAACTATTATATATTAACATACAAATCACAGGCTCATTACTTTTTTATTAATAAATGAAAGCTAATAAATAAGCTTTTCTTAATTATTAGTAAATAATAATTAATTATAATCAACCAAGTTACGGCAATCAATCGGTCAGGAAATATGTCAGTGAGACTCCGGTGACCGCTACACGAGTACGTGCGGAGTAGGGTAAGTCAATCAATGAGTAGCCATAACTGAAACGCTGGTTACAAGTAAAAACTGTCAGTAATGATGACTATTAATTTATAAGCGGAGAGCGATTAAAGTAAAATTGTATAAATCACTTTCCAATTGCACTGAGGAATCAGTGAAACATACTAGTTCGTATATATGAAAATATAAATGGGCGTTTCTCTGATTAAAATTTGAAACCATAATAAACTAAATAAACATAAGAGACCGTCATATCGTCTGTATTTCTATTAAAGCTGTTGGCACAGGATGTGACTGTAAATGCCGACCGGTAATTGTTTTGATTCCCAATCGGGGTAATTATTTTAATTTCTTCCCTCTAACATCGTAACAAGACAAAAATGAAGTGAGTGCCCTCTGCTTGGCTATAAGCGGGATACGGAATGAAGTTATTTATTTAATTTAAATACTTATTATTAACTCCGAATGATAATATAAATAGAATAGAATAGAATAGAAATAGCATTTATTAACAAACTTAAATATATGAATAATAAAATACTTATATTTAGACAGTAAATAGTTTATTAATCTTTTCAGGCCTACAAATGAAGTTCACTTTATTTACCTATTGAAATAACTGTAGGTACTTAAAAATATACTCGCTCTTTCTTCCAACTCAGGCTAATGGCCTATAGAAAATACGTAACAACCTCACAGTGTCGGTCAAGGGGCCAGAGGACAGTTAGCATGCTTACGATACGAGCAAGCTCTATGGTGTTAAATGGACTATATACTTGCATTTATCGCGTACAATTTGTTGAGTAATCGACAAGGCATCAGGTGAAAGGTGGAAAGTCACAGTAAATTCGATTTTCACAGTAATTAGAAAATTTTACTATTAATTGGAAATATCTTTATTTTACTATATATACTTTGGGAACCTGTTTCTCTGTTTTGGCTAAAAAAACCCCCTAAAATAATATAATTAGAATATCTACACAATAGAAAATTAGCACCCGTCTTTTCTTCAACTCTATGAATTATGAAGATATGTGCAGATTATACACGCAGGTCTCTCCGTTTATAAGTATAACTCTCAGCTGTTAATCCAAGCAAGTTATTAAAAAAATAGACTGTAAACTCACGAATACAACTGAATTTCGCAAAGTTATCAACATAATTGATAAATCCACAAAAATTACCTGATATCCACAATTTTAAAACGTAAATTTGGGGCTTACGGCTGAAGAGAACAATAGCTGAACTCTGCTAGCTAACCAAAACATAAGTGTAAGGTAGAGTACTTACATCCCCTATCTCGCGAGCTAAGAATCGCGCCTCGGAGGACCTTTGACAAAGTAATGACGGCGTAGACAAAGAGACCTCCCTACGCCCTGCAGGCATGAGGTAAGAGGGTATCTATACGATGCTGTGTTAGAGGTATAAGAGTTTTTTTTCTTTAAGTATTAGGGGTCATGCCCATGCACCTAAAATCGTTGATTGTATGTTTTTAAAGTGATTCCTTTATTATTGTTTAGGAAGTGGAATGTTTTTACTTTTTCTTGGTCTCGTTTATTAAATTTATTGTGCTTATTTTTTGCGAACTGTGGGGGAGCTCGTAACCTCTTCATGCATTATTGGTTATTCAATGGTAAAAGCTTAGAGTAATATTTCTTCTTCATCGACTTTGTTTATTAACGAGACTAAAATAAGAGCGATATAATATTCCACCGAGTGTTCTTTGAACCACTGCATCCAGTCAGATATTTGTCAAGTTCAATCAATAAATGTTTCTATTGGTGACATATAGTTGGTCACCCTAAGCCTCACCACCCACCATTACAGATCGTACGTTTTGATTCACCCACACCACCCCCTACATGTTCCTACCGAATGTGTAGTGGATCCACAATTTTTTCATTTTAATACTTTTGTTGAAAAGATAATTTTATACTATTTTTGTACATTTCATTTTGCCAAAGAATTGAGATAAAAATACCTACACTTAGAAATAACCTTCTGGGAGTTTTTAAAAGGATCTCCGCAAATAACACTACAAAAATTTACAGGCTGTAATGAAAACGATAAAAAGATTAACGAAAATTCCCTTTTCTTTTTTAATGTAGAAACCAAAAAATATATTAATTAGCCTTATTCAAGCATTTCTATTATAAGTCATGATAAACAAAGCCTTTTCACCCTTGCGTGAAACAAAGAGGAATAGGGTGAACTTTCAGAGTCCCATTCTTCTATAGATTCAAAAAAAATCTTCAAAAACATAAAACTTGATGTGTAAATGACGCTTATCTCCCGCGCGTGCCATCAACTAATTTCACAAGGTTTTAGAGTTTACACCCAAGTACTGTGCCTTTAGTATCAACAAATAGTCTTTATCGCTATTGAAATAAGGTATATATTGCAATTTCCTTCCTGTCTATTGACGAAACATATAAGGGGAACAGATAAGATGCTTAATCACCCGGCACCCTGTCTGCTCCAAAAGTATTTTGCTTTGTAAAGTGGCTGGGAAGTATGTACAGACGAAATTCCAAACAGTGAATTCTATCTCTATACCCATATTTATAGTAAAATATTCAGGATTTAATAAGTCAACTTTATGTAAATTTTAGATATGAATGGAATTAAAACTTTAAATGGAATTATTACTTCAAGATCTGTTCAGAACGGTTTTGACTAGAACTGCCAACTGCATGGAATAGATGTCAAATCAAATCTAACGCTAGGTTACCTCTGCCTACTCAATTTTTTTTAAATATTGAGTAGGCAGAGGTAACCTAGAGTTTCTTACTAGAGGGAAACGAAACGAATATTTTTTTTTAATATACTTATTAAACCCTTAACATAGGTCTTAACCTATACACGTAAACACGTTTTACTAATAAGAGATGGAAATGGAAAAATGGGTCACTATACTCGTATTACATGATGTTTTTCGCCAGAAGTGTTACAATTTTTTTATTGGAAAAGGCTGAAATTTTAATTTGTGTTGTATAATATGATAATGTTATTAAAACACGAAAGTAATTCAGATTAATAGATAAATAATCGTGTATTTCTAGCGGGCGAAGCCGCGAACCGGTTGCTAGCTATTAATAAAGAGGCTGACATAAAATGAGTCATTTGATGATAATTACTTACTCAACAAGAATTATTGATCTGCCATATCAATAAGCGTGTAACACACAGACATCACTTCCAGCTCTCAAAGGTAATAACAGTGTATAAGAACGAAGAACCGTTCATAAAACGTGCTCTGGACTCGTGCTTTTTTTGTATACAAGTCCAACATGCTTGGGATTGTTTGAATTTTCTCACTTTAGAAAAATAAATAATAGTTAAGTTAAAAATTCGTATAGGTTGACAGTTAGTTAATATATTTTAAGTATTTGTTAATATTTTAAATTAGACCTATCCTATGCTATAAAAAAGAGTCTTCTGAAAAAATTATAAAACTCTTCTACTGAGTAATGACTGAAAGCGTACAACCGAAATTACCCGGCGTAAAATGCTGAAATTTGGTGTGTAGGTTCCTTGGGGACTGTTCTTGGGGGGTAGCAGAGAGAGAGGGTTTCCCGAAATTCCTAAGGGAACCTGAAAACATGAGATTTAACTCGAAAACGTAAATGATGACTACAACTCAGCGGTGTGTCTTATTACTTCCTACTACTACTACTTCCCTTTGCCTACCCTGCTTAATGCACGAGAAACTAAAAAAAAAACAATTTAATTTGTAATTGAAGTTTAGAAAGAAAATTGCAGCTAACCGAAGCGAGACGATTAAATGTGGCAACTCCCTAAGAGCTCCGTCAATCTCTTCTACTTAGCGGCGCAGTGTGCAATGGAACGCGTTTTTTCACTTACCAGCCTTGATTAAGAGCCGTTATGGTTAATTATGAAATAAGCTACTACGGCCGTTGACACTACCGGTTAAAAATACTATTTCTATACGAGAAAGACTAAAATATGTTAGTCTACGGTATTTAAGACATCATCATCATCGCGATGGTAATGGGTTTGAACTCCGTTTAGGGGAATTATCCCATTGAAATCGTCATAATTTCCATGCTTTGGCAATACAAAGTTCGATATGACGTTGGCTTCTCAACGTATTAGAAACACTAGTATAGTTTACTTAAAGAGATAAAATAAAATTGTTAACAATTAGTTAGTAATTAGCAAATCAATTAACAAATTAACGTTATTAATAAAAACCGCCAATTGCATAAATTATATATCAACGTGACTTTGCAGAACGTAAAATTCTTTAGATATCTTAAGAGAACCACAAACAGTACCGTTAGCTTCGAATTATTTAAGTTTTTATTATCGCATGGACGAATATAGGTATCTCGGTATGGTAAGAGAAAAATATTTTTATACTAGTAGGTGAATCACCTATAAGAACTGCAGTTCTACAGCACTATTAAAAATATAAATAATTGTTATGTTGTATTTATGTAAAGGATAACTTTAATGCAAAAACTGCTAAACAAATCTTAATAAGACTTTAGAATAATAAAGCTCATATACTAGGATCATAAAAGTATTATTTATAACGATATTATATAAATTGTCTAAAAAGTAACAATAAGTAAATCGATATATGCTACCTATCAACTAGTTATTTTTACTCTAATAATCAAAAATAAATTAAATATAAGGCTATCGTGGAGCAGGAACACAAGGGTCTGTAACGCGACGGTTGTGAGTTCGATTCGCACTCGATATTTCTCAATATTTTCATTTCTGACACTAAGGCAAAAAACCCGGCACGCGAAAGTGGGGAACGAAGTGTCTTAACACTAGTTTCCCTCTGACTATCCTGCTGTATGCGGGATACAGCGTGAAGCTAAAAAATAAAAAATACTACAATAACTCTGAAAACTATATATTTCATCTCGAGCAAAGATTAACACTTCAAAAACAATATTTTTGACTAGCTTGAAAATAAACTTGACTTCTTAACGCTTGCGGTTGGCAGATGCCTGGACAAATGGCACGTTGTCGCCGCCAGCTCGCCGCGGACCGTGATGTATGGAGTTTACTTTTTACTTGTACTGTGTACTCATTTACACTGACGTTTAAGTTGTCATAAACTTTAGGTCAGCAAAGTTTGCAGTTATTTATATAAGTTTTGAACTTTAAGTTTCTAACTCTAATAAAACTCTAAATTAATATTAATACGTTACGGTTAAATGAGGTAAAACGTGTTGACCTCAAACTTATTACTACTTATAACATTTTCACATAGAAGTAATTAAGAATGAAATTTCTATTATCTTTATATTTTACTTCAGGTTGTATCGAGAGGTAACCTAACCGTTAGACCACCACCATTCTCCATTTTCACCTGATGTTTCGAGACATTGCGTTGACAGTTGAGTGTTTTGATTTGTTTGTGAAACAAATTTGATGCATAAAAGTATGAATTTGGAGTTCAAAATCCAGATTTACTCTTTAATTAAGAATTTGATTCTGTCACACGATGTATAGAAGGAACGAGATGGGTTGCATTCAATTAAGTTGTTATTTCTATTTATCATATAGAACCTTCTCCCGTCTGATTAATATGAACGCGCCGTTAATTTCGTCCATATATGAAAAGTAATGATAGAGAATATATGGCATTATAATTTTCTTTTAATAAAAAAAACACAAATATTATTAAAATCTATATATAACTATTTAATATTTGCTCTAAATAAAAAAAACTTAATAGTCATAAAAACGCAATTATCAAATCCTAAAAACACTTAAAGCAAATTGAACAGTTTGCGCCTATTACTAATTAAAATTTAATTATTACACTCATTTGTTCCAAGAGATAAAAGGTCAACGTTCGAAGAATATCTTAATCATATCATTGTCTGTTTTTATTTCCGTTAACGAATAACGAATATGTTTTATATTAAAACTACTATGAATAATATCAGTTTTTCCTGTTCCCGTTGGAACTTCGAGAAATGCTCTTTTAGTTTTCCCCTACACTCCCTAATCTACCTACAAGCCTTTTGACCTTTTGGAGCCCAGCAGTTTCGTCTATGGTTTGTTCTATTATACAATCAGGCCAGTATGTATAGGCCGCTCTCAAGTCTGATTTTATATATCTTGAGACAAATTATATATCTATAAATGAAAACGGCATCTCAAGATCAATCTTAGACTTGAGAACGGTTTATAAATAAAGAATTTATACTTACCTAAATAACGGAAGTATTATATCTGTGTATATATATAGTAAATAAAAGTATACTCGAATATTCGATGATATCATTATAATATTATAAGGTTCTTCTCATAACTAACGGTATATACGGGTATGGTGAATCATTGTAATAGAACCATGAGTATCACATTTTATATTATTATAGTAGGCACATTGTAATAAGTATAAGAAGTAACAGATATTTTTAGCTATAATATTTGTCAATGTTATGTAAAAAAATAAATATATTCAAACTCTAGTAATTCCAAATTTTTTCTTCAATTTCCATAATTAATGCAAATTTAAGACTTATGCGATTTTCTTATGGATAGTAATGTCAGAAATGGAGCAATTTAAAATGGGAAACACTAGCTTTCACATAAAAAAAAAGAATCATCAAAATCGATTCACTCAGTCAAAAGTTCTGAGGTAGCAAACTAAGATTAATTATATACAATTTACAATTTTCAATGTAATATGAATGTCTTAATATATGTATGTATATGTCTGTAATATGTAGGTAGGTCGTAATGGATCGCGACCTGAGCCTTAGGTAACGTTGATAGATATTTACGCACGGACAGATGAACATGAGATGAATTATCTTTATTAACGTATTGCAATCTCTATTATTTCGACTCCTACATTATTTTATTAAGAAAATTTAATATAAATGTAAATGTAATATACAATGTATTAAAGCACCGGTAGCGGAGTCAATATTTTGCATACATATACAAACTTGCCCGCACAGCCTACTCCCAACACTCACTAACACTGTAGCTTAATGAAAATACCGAATTTGTAATGCAAATTTTTGTATAAACGATTATAATATGTAAAAAAATTATAAATTATACACACGATTGTCATAATTTGTTGACCTTTTGTCAATTTGGTCACATTTGTGACTCTCCTCCATTATTAATATATTTTCCTCCCTCAATAATACATTAACGGAAGGAATTAATGGGATTAATGGAAGGTAGTGGGTTCGATTCCTGTTCATTTTCTCCGGCTCGCTCATAAAGTCCGACTATCAGTTTCGCCACTTAGTACGCAATGTCTCGAAAACCCTTCTATGAAATATAAAAAATGAAAAACAAGTATGCTATAGCAAACATTATACCAAAATTTTTAATTTTAAAACAGCAAAAAGTAATCAACCGTAGGCGTGTCTAAACGCATTACAATTACAAAGATTAGCACGTTTGTCTCACTTTCCTTTGCCTCATTTAAAAGGAACAGTAAAAGTTTTTTAAAGTAAATTATACCCATTACTAAATATGTTTTTAAAAACTTTTAATATACATATTGAAATTTGAATAAATTTGATTATAATATATTATTTTTTTACAATCATACAACTTTTTTTTTCAGCGTCACGCTATATCCCACACTCAACAGGGTAGGCAGAGAGAACCTAGTGTTTAGACACTCCGTTCGCCACTATAATTATTTGTCTATATTAATATATATTTTTATATATAGATATATCTATGTAAATATCTGTACATATACACCACAGTACTTAACATTCAAATATATCGACAAAATAATTGAAGTCGTAGGTACTATCCTACGACGTAATAGTTCATCTCCGAAGAAATGACACGTAATGCAAGGTAACCGCAAAAGGTGGGAATTATACGGAAATGAGTCGATATTTCTTCTTACTTTCCTTTTATACTGGAGTGTAATAAGAAGGTGTTTTTGGAGGTTTGTATTTATTAATTACTTGTGAAGTTAAAAGATGTTTCAACACTGTTTCTAAAAAGTTACGATGTTTACGTTTAGTTTTCATTAATTTGATGAAAATTCAATAAAATTGCTATTTATTTAGTTAATATTGTAAGTTTATAAATTGTAAGTTTTCCAAAACAAAGCCTACTCTTTTCTTACTTCTTTTCTTTCAAAATATTGGAACCTCTATTTCTTTATAGTCGCATCACAAAATATTTCTTTAGAGAAAAACTAAAATTCCCTGCAAACTAAAATTTTAGCCAACTCAATGAACTAATTATTTTATACCAATTTTATAAATCAACGCGCGGCGTTGAGTTCTGCTACTCACCCCGCAGCATTTTTTGATTTTTCCAGGTTTTGCCTTCCCCGCTATTAGAAAAAAAAAAGCATAAAGCCTTACGTTGTTACATACAAAAACTAAAAACTAAAATTTAGCTCATTCCATATACTTACAAGCTTACAGCCAACCTAGAAATATTTATGTAATGCAATATGGCGAGGTTTTCGCGCCTGGTTACACGATAGATCATCTCCGCTGTAATGAGATGTAACCGCGGAGCAGGGGAATGACGCGGAAATCATTCTACATTCGTGTCTTCCTTGTACCGAGAGCTGGAATACTGAAGTAAGTAGCTTGTAGTTTAACGTTTTTTTTTTGCATAGCTTGATAGGTAGAAAAAATAGTGCTAGGACACTCGCATAGAAGTTGTTTTGAGGCAGTGGCACTGTTGGGACAGTTGTAAATTCGTTCTCCACTCGGAGAAATAGTTATTATTTATTTAAGTTTCATTTTTGTGCATTGTGTAATTAATGCGGGGTTTCGTCATTCAACAGGTAATAGACTAGGTGGAAAAATTAGTCGGAATTAAAAGTAAAATGGAAAGCTTTTTTTCTTATACCGATTATAATTATAGTTTTTCAATATAAAAAAACGGTACATATTATTAAATTTTATATAAAAACAAGTTAAAAAATACTTTAATTCGTAATAAAACCACTCCTCTTTACCCACTTTAATATTCACTCCACTACAAAGGCTATAACGATATCTCATATTGTATATATATTATTTTATTTCATACGTGTTTAAAGTAGGGCAAGTAGATGTCCCATATCCACGCACGAGGCGCTCCAATAATATGGTAATTGAAAGTTAAATTTGTGCCTCCATATATATTAGGACGGTAACCAAACGAAATATGAGAATATATTTTATGCAGGTACAAATTTACATAGAGATGTTCAACAATTTCGGGTTCGATTCCCTCTTAAAGCATGCCTGTCGAACCTATAATGTCTAGATACTTTTTTTAGTTTCACTCTTTATCCATCACATAACAGGGTAGACAGAGGAAATCTAGGAACCTAATGTTAAGACACTCCGCTCTCTGTGCTGGAACTCAAGAGGGTATCGAACCCACAACCTGTCGCAAGATTATGCCTTATGTCTAGATACACCCATGAATAATATCAAATCTACACACATATGTACATGACTGTGTAACTTAGCTTCACGCTGTATACCTAGCGAGGTAATCAGAGAGAACGGGCACCAAACTCTACGGTCTCTACATAATCACCTCGTCCACTATCATCAACCTGTTCATACATGCTCTCCGGGGATCCTCATGCTTTTTACGTGACCTTCCTCCAGTATCTTTTAATACGTGTTTTCTAAGGACTGTATATGTAGGTATAATCAGGAAATATATCACAATACACAAACACAATGTGAGACGTAACCATTACTCGAAGTGAGTATCAACACTAAGTACTTTAAAACACTCAGTATGTACAATCTCTCTCCGATCTCTTCTAATTCGTTTACATAAAGAGATCGTGCAAATCGATAGAAAAAGGGATTCGTTAATGTCAATCTATTTGCACGGCGCTTTAACACGAGCTTAATCGAATAGCTTTTATAGGTACCATTTAAGAGGTGAACTTGCTAATGGTGTCTATAAAACGGGGGTGTTTTTTATAAGAGTTTATTATTTAACTTTTCCTTACTTTGGGTTCGATTAACAGAATTAAATTGTGCTTATTGCCTACCGTGGAGTAAGTTCTTCTTCAGGTCAATGACCCAATCACATTAAAAGTTCTTGAATCGTAAACTTATAATTTGCACCTACAGGTATAAACATGCCTGGTGTAGGTTAAGTGGTCTTAGGTAGCAGCTTCATGCTATTTCTCGCATTGCAGGAAAGGCAAAGAAGAGAGAGAAATGTGTGCTTAGAGTCAAACGCTTGTGACGAACTGACATATGAGTACGTACGTATACAGAAAAGATACTTTTAAATCCAATTTCTTCTTGTCCTAAAAGTTCAACCTATCAAATCAGCAATTCATTTGGCATTAAATAGGTACCTCGTTAATGGTGCTCTCAAAATGGACTTCCCAGTATCGGTTTATCGTTCAATTTACTGTTTTTAGGTTTAATAGACTACTAAGAAGGTCTCGTAGCGTTCCTGGGCGCATGTAAATATTACGAGCACGAAAGATTTACAGGGCATTATGCTGTGAATGCCTAAGCAGACCCTAATTCTTATTCGTGGAAAATAAGCCTATTTTTTTCCATAAAACATAAACTGGTCACGAAGCGTATATTTTTCTCCTTTTTGAAGTACCTGTTTATAACATATTTAAATATACCAAGAAAAGAACCATAAAATGTTAGAAGATATCAACTTGATTTGAAAAATTTACATAAATGTCACTTTTACATAAACTTTTATAGGTTTTTGTTTGTGATATTTGTATGAATTGTAAACTTT
>HE669279.1:8470-43630 GCA_000313835.2 Heliconius melpomene melpomene | reverse complement strand
AGATCTTCGGAATGAACCCTCAGGGGCTATCACCGGGCTTACATTGGCGAGTGCCGACAGCTCCCGTGAGCCTGTTCCTGTTCAATTTCAAATAAACTCGCTATAAATTGTTTTCATCTACAATATAATTTATTATGTTTAGGTGCTTTACTTTGAACTGTTCAAGCGCATCGAATGATGGATTATGAACTGAGACTATAATAATATTTCTGAACAATATCAAAGATTATGCCAGCGTATATATATACATATCTGTATTTCAACATTTTCAAATAATCATCTTTCCTATCTTATACAACACACTTTATATATCTTTTACTAGTGAACCCGAACGTAGCTAAGCCCGCTTGAACTATACGAATATTTATTAAATATATTTATGAAATTATTTTCAGTTTTCAATAGAGAGATGCGTTAAGCAAGCTCATTTTGGGTGACGTTTTCTGACAACAACATTCTTTGCAAATCATTTCTTAGCAACGGTTGCATAGCGACGGTCGTTATTAACATGGCAGAATAAATTGCATGTCAAATTAATAAGTATTTTAATATAATGGTTCGAAAATATTACAAATATGAGAAAAAAAAGTATCCTATGTTCATCCCGAGACTCTCAAGTATGTCTATATGAGTATTTTAACACAATTTAATTATCGGCTTGGCCCTGATTGCGTAAAAGACAGACAGACAGACAGATAGACAGACAGATAGAGTTACTTTCGAATTTATAATATAGGTACGGACAAGAGCATAGAATTTTTATTATGAAAGGAATATTTTTACCCATTTTTATTTTAAGTATATGCTTAATTTGCCTTTTTTAACGATTCATCTAACTAATTAACAAGTCACCTAGCTAATTAAAACCTTACTTACCCCAGTGTATAAAACACAGCTTAACTGATTTCTTATATCGTCTAATCATATAATCTTGAATGTAGTTTTTAATGAAAACGTTGAATCTGGTTAATTAAGTTAGGAACCAATTAGGGTTTCAAAGCAGGTAGGTACACTGGGGCTTCGTGCGAGATTACTAGGCTGTGGCGTGTAATCGTACGTTCTCCATTCTTGATATTAATTACATACATTTTGTATGTGGTTTATATTAAAATGTATGATTTTAATTTGAGTAAAGATTGTTTTAATATTATTTATATTAATATAGGTAGATAAATTCATAATTTTGTATGTTTTTTTTAATATTCAATTAAAGTAAGTTTTGATATGATCAATGGAAGCACGTATTAATAGGAACTGAGTGTCTTAACACTGCTAAGTGCAGGATACAGCGTGAACGGAAAAAAATAGCCTTTAAGTCAGAAAAGTTAACAAAAGATAAATAGTATTTTCGGCCAATTAATTATTTGAATTGTAATATAAGAATTTATTATTTATAAACATCCAAAATAATTTTCATCATGTTATAAAATAACGTCACACAAAAGTATGAGGTTCGCTTGTATACATTTGCCACAGGCGAAGCTGCGGGTAAATCCTAGTATTCTATCCAACAAAGGAAAACAAAATAAAAATCCTTACCCTCCAAGTTTAAAATCACAAATTCATTTATCATACGCTTCAATTACGACATTTTTTCCATAATTTATTCGCTAAAAATACAATAATATCTTTCTATATAATAGACTGGGTGTCATTAAAGGTTATTGTTATAGAGTTTCCTAAAATAGCCACGTCCTGCCATAATAGCAGGGGACAGTAATAAAATTATTACATGAACTATGAAAATAGCCATTTTGTATGGTAGAGCGATGTGAAATTTAAAATTATATGGCTAAAGTCGATGTTGCTATACCCTTGCAATTGAACGTATGCGACGACACGCGGTTTATATAGTCACTTTATTTCGCTTTCTTTGCTCTTTTCTTACTGCCATCTCTTAAGACTCGTGCGGTATCGAACAACGAATCGCATTGAAATTTAAATTCAATTTCTTTCAAAATAGAGTTTAAATTTGCAGAGGAATTTCTTTTAAATACATTGTTCGCTTCACGTGGTGCGCACGATCGTACGTGTTTCGCTTGTTTAGATTTTTTTACGTAATTGCCTTTTATTTCACTATAGATAGGATAGGATGACACAAATTGGTACGCATTCTTTATTAAATTGTGATAGGTATAATTGCCTCTGTCATACTGCTAGAGTAATGTGGGGCTCGAAGCAAAAAATAAAAAGCTGCGGTAATTAAATATATTAAATTAAATTAAACTAGAATAGGTAGTGGCGACAGTTGTAGGTGCGATTCCATCTCAGGGGAATGAAATATTTAATGTTTTTATTTCCACGCTCCGGTAACGAGGCAAAGTGCCTTAACACTCGATGCCTTGAAATCAGGAACGGAAGTGTCTTACGGAATAGATATGACTCTAACATTTAACTTCTGCTAAAGTTATTAAAAATATTCCTACTAAAAGACTATTATTATAGACTATTATTTTAATTTCGTAATTATATTTTAAATGAATTATACCATTTTACGCATTAACATTTTAATCTTATGTTCTAAGTTTTAAAGACGAACTTGTAATTAAGGGAGGCACGCGCCGTAAGCCACGAGGTTAAGTGTCCACCAAGTGTCATACAGGATACTTTATTATATCATTTGAAAAATGCTCTTATTTCTTCTTATTTAGGGATTAAAATCCTATAGAAAGAAAGGCAAACCATTGTACCAACCGTTATGTCAGCAATAACTTTAACAGAATGTGGTTTCGCGTCTTTTACTCTCGGACAAAGAAAATACTATCTCAGTTATTAAAAAAAACAGTTTAAACGTTTCCCAGTATGAATTCTACACTAATGATCTTTATTATAGCAATAACAGAGTATTTAGAGGAAATTATTGTAGGCTAATTAATATATTTGTCTCATTTATTTAAAGGAAAGTGGGGTGACATGACAGTGTTAGTACTTGATAGTGCCACTTTTTAGATTTAATAATTGAGTCCTCTTCTATTTTACGCCCATAACTAACCCTTTGTGAATATAAAAAATAATAGCATAAAAAATATAGTTCAAAACTTATATTAAGGTAATCTTATAGAAGATTTTGACCCTATTAAAGAGATCTTTCAACGTACATTATTAATTTCCTTTTAGGAATCTTCTTAGACTCCCTTTAAGGCACTAAAACAAAGTTATATCAAAAGCTCAAGCCTTCAAACGAGCTTTCATTCAAAATTAAGACAATAGAAGTGTAAGAGATTTGTCATTTCGATTCCTTATATAAAATTGTTACTTAATTGAAAATACGAAGGAAGATAGATCTTTGTAAAATTACATTCACCATTTTAACGCAGTTGAAATCCATTATTATACAAAGGTGATGGTTTTGGGTTTAATTACAGCTTGGAGAAATAATCATTTTACTTCTTCGCCCTACGAAGACCGAGTGCGGCGTTCAGTTCTGTTCAACATATAGTGAGTCTAATTTGTTGAGGTAGCGGAAAACGGAGTGTCTTAACTCTAGTTTACCTCTACCTCTTTGTTTACCCTGTTATATGCGAATTAAAGCATAAGTCTGAAAAAAAATCCAACATGCATGCATGAAAGAGCTTATTGATTAATGGAGACCTCTTACCGAATTTCCTCTATATTTTGGCAAAAGGAGCAGATGGGAGAAATCTAAATTATAAACAAATTCCTCTTTTAGACTTTATAAATGGAAGTCAATGAATACATCGAAAAACGTAAAAAAATTAACCCAGTTCCCTGTGCAAATCATTTCACACTCACATATACTTATAGAACTAAACCTAAAACGACTTTTTGATATATTAGTACTACAATCAAAGAAAGCGAAAGTTACTACATTCTACAACAAAGTAGAATAAGCATTTAAGTATGGTTTAGACCAATTAAGCGTGCCCCAATAACCGTTGGACAGCACCGCATCCGGATGGGCCGGGTTTCCATGTAAATCGATCGGCAACCACTGAGTCAGTCATTAACAAGTCATGGTTGCCCACTGTGATTTTGCACAAAATGACTTTTAAAAGTAGGTAGCTACTGTATATTTAAAAAATACTTCTGGAAACGTATAAAAATGTGAATGTAGGCATAATATTGACTTTAATTTCACGCTGTATCCCGCAAATAGCAGGCAAATAGCAGGGTAAATAGAGGGAACCTAGTGTTAAGACACTTTCTTACCGATTTTTCGTCGAATTTTTATATTATCCTTGCATAGAATAGTACAAGCTTACTTTTCCAATACGTGGGTTGTATTTTGTCATATTCTTTCATGTATTCTAATAGTCTCGTTTCCCAGACATTCGCAATGATACCACCAATTAAATTTCCATATAAATCGATATAATACGGAAATTTAGATTGCTGGAGCTCTTGCAATAGTTAAAGCTAATTGAACTGAAAAGGTACCAATTGCTTGTTTGTAGGCAAATAGATATTTTAGAATTACCTACTAGATGATAATTTAATTACTAGATAGTAAATTTACTATTGAATTTAGAATGTTGTTACGTTTCTTAACTTCCAAATTAATTGTGTATATGTATTATACGTCTGAGAATGTAAAGGCGGCAGATTGTGGGTTTGATTCCCACTCGACATTATAAAATACTAGCGGCTCGCTCGCGGTTACACCCGCGTGAACTATGTTATTATTAATTTCTGTCTCCATGGCTACGTCATAGTGACGTCTATGCAAAGTTTGAGACTCCTACCATTTGTAGTAACGAAGTTTCATACAAACTTTCGACTCCAAAAACAACCCCTTAGAAATCGAATATTGCAAATTCCCGTCTTAGCGAGCACCTACGTCCTATAAGTAACTCCTATGCAAAATTTGAGATTCCTAGCACATGTAGTTTCAGAGATTTCGTGATGAGTGAGTGACCTTTCGATTTTATATATATATAGATATAATATTTTCATTTTGTTGCTCTGGCAACGAGGCAAAGCTCCGCGTTCACGTAATGGCTACTTATTTTGGAAGTGTGTCAATGAGAAAGGAGTGTCTTAACATTAGATTCCCAGGCTCCCTCTGCCTACCCTGCTATATCTAGGATACAGATTGAAGTTAAAAAAATCTATATGCTTTATCTATAAATCTAAGTTTGCTTGGTTGAAGGTGCTAGTAATAGAGTGGTCCACTTGTTGAGGAAGGCTAGTAGAAGACAGTACCGTAGTAGTACAGTAAGTGCGGTCAGAGTTACTTCGAACTTACACTTAGAATGTAGTATGTGTTGTATACATCTATACGGGCGAAACCGCATGCAAAAGTTAGTAGCACGTCAGTGAGATGCTATGTCCATTACTATTTGTAAGCAGATTAATCATCAAATATATATGATACGCGGATAGCAAGAGAACATTGTGCTTAGACACTCCGTTAATCACTTTCCGCTTCAACGCCGGGCATTTGCCTCGGTGCTAGAAGGAAGAAATGTAAATATGAATACATAATAATACGGAATGTGTAATCCGAGTAGGAATCAAACCAACAACCGTCGCGTTACATTCCCGCCTTATGTTCCTGGGCCCCGACAGCCTCAAATAACAAAAAAGAAAAATACTTACACAGAGAAACTGCGCCAGAATGGCGTTAAAGCTTCATAAACTTAATAATATATGTTTGTTTGTTCTTCACTCCATTGCATATGGTATTCACAGTCATTCATTCCCATACGTTTTTGTAGTAGATTATAGAAATGCAGTTCTCTTTATTTAATGATTCTCCGAACGGTCATCAAGTAAAACAATAGACACTGCTATTACTAAGTGAGGATTCTTCACATGACTAAATTAGAAATACACATAGAAACAAATATACATAAAGCATAGCATTATAGTCGGTTTCCAGAGTTATGGCATTTGAAAATCACAAAACGGATTCGATAACGTGTTGATGTGAAGTTCAACAATTATCATGACTGTAAACACGACGGCTATGGGTTCCATTTCCATTTGGAGAATAATTTAATATTTATCAATATTTACATTTCTTCGCTCCAATAACAAGGCAAAGCGCAGCGTTGAGTTCTGCCACTTAACACTCAATGCCACGGAAATTCGACGTAAATTAGTGAACGGAGTGTCTAAACACTAGGTTCCCTTTACCTTCCCACCCTTCTACATGCGAGATACAGTGTGAACTTGATAATATAACATTAAATTTACCATCGCATGCTCCACTACGCTATTAATAAAGCAGTCATATTAACAAGGCATTTCTTATAACTGCTCTCACAATACAAGCTAAATACAGCGTCAACAATAGGTTATTCCCGTGGGATCGGTCCTCTACGAGTACGGGGAAACGGAATTAAGTAACAATAAGCCTATTGGGTTGATAGGGTTCCCGCAAAAAATGTAAGGATAGAATTCACATGTAGAGTATAGAATTAATATGTTTCTTCCGCTTGATTCCGCATACAGTTCTGTTGGTTTCATTAGCTCGCTCTGTAACGAGGCAAAGCTCGGCGTTTAATTCCGCCACTCAACACGCAATGCCTCCAGAAATAGGCGAAAAGCGGGGAACGATAGTGCCTAAATGGGAACGAAATGTCTACATACTAGTTTCCCCTGCTATCCCGCA
This sequence comes from Heliconius melpomene melpomene, assembly GCA_000313835.2. Taxonomy (NCBI): domain Eukaryota; kingdom Metazoa; phylum Arthropoda; class Insecta; order Lepidoptera; family Nymphalidae; genus Heliconius; species Heliconius melpomene. The sequence goes on along the minus strand of HE669279.1, from coordinate 37,053 downwards.
ATGTACGGGAAAGAGCGTGAAACTACAAAAAAAAACAAATTTAGACGATAAACTTCAAAACGACATAACTTAAAATCATTAGTTAGGTACTTAAAAAAAATATTTGGTACCGGCTTTCGGTATCCGGCTTTGTATTGTGTAATTTTATCTAAAAGGACATTGTTTCGACGTAATTGTCTAAACTATTTGTGTAATGAGATAACGAAACTAGCTTTCGGCATACATATCTGTTTGTCTGTTAAGTAAATATTTTATATTTACAGAGCTTCGGTTTATAGCAAAACTTCGTAATCTTTAGATATTTTTTATTATAAAAATAAAAAAAAAATAGTATTTATTTTTGAATTAAGGCTGTCGTGACTAGCTGAAAGCGCGATGTTTGTGGTTTCGATATCGACTCGAAGGAATGATTATATTAAAGCTATTTTCACTTCCTCGCTATAATAGACAAAACACGGCGTTGAACGCCGCCACTCAACGCACAATGCCTTCAGAATTCGCCGGAAAGTGAAGAACGGAAGTATCTTAACATTAAGTTCCCAGGATATCTCTGCCTACCCTGCTACGTGCGGGATACAGAGAGAAACTATAAAAAAATACAATAAACGGAATATATCCATAGAAATATCGAATTCAAAAAAAAGGTCAAAAGTTTTTTAACGAGCATCGAGTGAGGTGAGTGGGGATCAGGCGCTGGGACAATTGTACAAACGAAAACATCGTCCGACATTCCACTTGTTGGGTACTTGAACTTTACATAGTAATATGTATCTGTGGAACTTGTGTGCTTTTTTATCTTTCATTTAGACTAATTGTGAAATCTGGCTTTGTATAGAAAATTTATTGCGAATTCTATAAAAATATATTATCTACATTGTTTTTTAGATCGCTGTACTCCAGGAAACCTAGTGTTAATACACTTCGTTCTCATTACTATTCGAGTGGCAGAACTCAATCCCACTATTTAGCTCACTACGAGAGGAAATGAAAATATTAAACCTAATGTTAAAATATTCCGTTCTTCACATTTCGCCCAACTTTGAGACACCGCGGTTTGTCTTGTTACCACTAGGAAATTAATATAATTGATTCCTTCGAGTGGGAATCGAACCCACAAACGTACCGCTTACAATCACACGGCGAGCCTCAGTGAAATAATAATATCGAATAAAACCCTTATAAAATTCTTCAAATAGTTGTGGATCTGTGTAATAAATTATTCTATGGCATTCCGCACGCGTCCCTTTCCGCCGTAATTGGAGATATTTGAAATTTGAACGATAGCCTACTTCGGACATATGTCCAAACAAAATGTGTAAACCTTTATAAAAGAAATAAAACGATGCTTGGTAGAATTTATAGAAGATACTACGATTCACTATGAATAATGTAATAATTGTATATTGACCATAATTAAGAATAAAAAATATATTTTAACACGAAATTAAGATATTATAGAAATATTTTTAAAAATATTAATATATTTATAATACAAAAAATTATTGAAATCTAAAACATAGCACGATTAACCAAAATAAAAGTAAACAAAAATAAATGTTTAAAGTTGTAGGTATATATAAAAAAACTTAAAAGAATATGTTACAATACTTTAAAAGAGAAGACCTTTGTGCGCAGTGGCACAGCGTCTGGCTGTAAGCACGTTCATTTCCACATTCTAGTATGAAAACGTTAAAGGGATTGTTTTAATACTAAGTCCCGTCTAGCCTGCGATACGCGGGATAGAGCGTGAAACTAAAAAGAACTTCTAAAGAACATACAGATTTAAATGCCTTCTAAAGGTATTAGGACCCAGAGATCCTTCTAACAACTATAAGTAAAGATAAACTTGATCATTATTTTGGTATTAAAGCTTTTGAGGGTCTCCGCAAGCTTAGGGTAAGGTTCTGTTATTTTTAATAAGGTAGGCATTGTTATTTAATGATGTTGATATAAAAATAATATAGAAAATTTAAACAGTATGTATGTGTTATTATTAAGAAATTAAATATTCTTATTTTATTTGACGGTGACAGATCAACCTCTGATTGCAGGGCAGAGAGACAGAGACAGGGATAAGTTACAGTCGAAACACTCCTACTCCTCTAGCACAGATGCTGTACCATAGTATTGTGTAGAGGCCTCAATGTTATGTTTATTATATTTATTATTCTCTTAAAAATGTTTCCATTCCTTCTGTAAAAAATATTATTCTAAATAGCAATAACCTAACCAAACAAGATTGCTATATTTATTCAACAATGTAAAACTTTCCACGTAAATTTTAAATTGCAACCTGAAAACCATTTTTTCATCTGCATTTCCATTCTCATGTCACAGTTATTATCATCGAAGGCCATGTATTGCGCAAAAGTGTAGAAACCGTAGTTTTTTCCATTCCAACATTTTTCAGTTCAATGCCTCAGCTTAGTGCATAGTTGTTTACCGAACTGTCACCATAGATACACACCCCATGTGTAGATCAAATGATTCATGAACTCTTTTGGGGTGGAAACAGATAATATAACATTGTATTTTATATTATAGTGCGTACGTCAAATATTTGAATTTAGAATGGTTATTATGGAAAAAACCCCGTCGATTATAGTTTTTTTGTTCGTGTGTTATTTTGTGGTAAATGGAGATGACATCGTGAGGCAGTTGGATGGATCGGTGGTAGGTTTATCCCCGGTAGATGCATTTAATTATTCTCTGGTAAAACACAGCGCAGTGTTAACTTCCGCCACTAAAAATTTTATATTTTGTTAATTATATTACAACTAGTGGACCCGAACGCCGCTACGCCCGCTTGAACTATACGAAAAATTATTAAATATATTTATGAAATTATTTTCTGTTTTCAATAGAGAGATGCGTTAAGCAAGCTTATTTTGGGTGACGTTTTCTAACAACAAACTTTGCAAATCGTTGCTTAGCAATGGTCGCGTAGAGATGATTGTTATTAACATGGTGGAATAAATTGCATGTCTCATTAATAAGTATTTCAATATATTGATATATATCGAAAATATTACAAATATGAGAAAAAAAAGTATCCTATGTTCATCCCGAGACCCTCAAGTATCTCTATATGAGTATTTTATCACAATTAAATAAGCGGTTTGGCCCTGATTGCGTAAAAGACAGACAGACAGACAGAGTTACTTTCGAATTTATAATATAGGTATGGATGGATTAGAGAATGGAGTATACTGTAAAGTGATTAGTGATGCTATATTCTGCCAGCCTACCCTAATTGCAGAAATAAGCCCAAAGCTAAGAAAAAAAACCACCCATTTAGAACTCTATATACCATATTCAAGCGGTATCGGTATTGTAAATGGACGCGAATATAAGCAATACCATATTAGCGTTTAAAAGTAACAATACCACATATTTAAGTTGCTTTTAATTGTCATACTATTGTACGCGGCTCGGGTTTCTGTTTTACGTTAAAACAAACAAGCGTCGTCTTTCCGTTTCGACGAATGATGTGAAATGACATATGAGCTCATGCTATAGATACATATAAGAACTTTGTTTCTTTATACAATAACACAATTGTTTTACTGTTTTATTTTTTTTAGCTTTACACTGTAGAAGGAACCTAATATTAAGGTACTCCGTTCTCCATACACCACTTAATTTTCGAGACGACACAACGTGGCGGAACCCAACACCGCGCTTTGCATCGTTACTAGAGAAAGGTAATAAAAATATTATATATTACATTTCCTTGAATGGGAATCGAACCTACAACGTGTCGGGCTTATAACAATATGAGTTTAACATTTTAAATTGCTTGTTTCAATACTTTATATACAATAGTCAGTTACATCCTACGATTATATTCAAAACATTCGCTATCTATTCACATTCACTCTTTCTCATGCTCGTCTAATCAGTATGCAATGCGTCTCCACCGGCTACTATCGCGGCTATGAAACATCCGATGTTGATGGGAGCTTTAGACATGTAGTTTTACTATTATTAACCCAAGTTTTTTTATATTTCCCTATGTTTTACTCGAATTTACTGGTAAATACAGAGAAGAACTTAATAAAATTGATGTTATGTAAACGAACTATTTCAGTGATAACGCAAAAAGATCCTGACCCGTGCTAGCTTGATCCGAATTCCGAAGTTAGGATATTTGACTACACTAAAAATAAAAATTTTAAAGATATTTTTGCTACCCTAAAAAATAAAATATTCTCATTGCCATTCAAGACGTAAGCTTACAAACAAATATTTCAAAAATACATAAATTTTCAAATAATGGAACTAAAAAAATTTATGGAAATTATTTACTTTACAACATATTTAAATTACGTGAGTTATCATAAAAGTGGCATTTAGAAATCAAAAGTGTCCCACTGTTTATTATGCATGCCCCCACTTCTACCAATCAACATCCTTGCCTCCCGGGAGATGCACGACCGGCGCATATTAACAACAAAAACAAACATATTCAAATTTGGACTTTATTACATTTGCATTAAAGACTGCACTTTATAAAATGCAATATCAATTTGCTATTCAATTTGCAACTTTATTACTTGTAGTTAAGGTTTAAAACTCTTATGGAATTGCATACGAACGCCCAAACTTGTATTCAATTGTAGATCCTATTTACTATTAGAATAAATATTAAAATCCCTAGTCAAACTACAGTGCATTGCTCCTGGACACATCAATGCATTTAAAATGTCTACGAGATTTGAATTCGCTTGATTGTTGAATTTAATTCAAAGATGATCTATCATATTTTTTCATATTATAACCTTATGTCCTTAACGCATTCTGTTTTAGTTTTTCGAATATTTTTTTTTATTATCTGTTTTGTGCATATAGTTTTCTGTGCAGGTGTGTTTTTAACTGACTACGGATTCAAATTGCTGTTTTAATTATTATTCATTGTCATTATAAAAATAAATAACATCATTATTAATCAATGCTTAATCAAAATATTATTATATAATTCATGATTGTTAATGATATTTGGTAACTTCGAAATTTATTTATGTAATTATTTTAGGTATGATTTAATGTTTTTTTAGTTTCACAATACATCCCGGACATCGCAGGATATCATAGTGAAGGTTCCCAGGGATCTAGTGTTAATAATTCATGTTATTTGAAATTTTAATTCTGGAAATGAAGGTTTATTTACCGCTTGCAGCTGTAAATTCTCACCTTATAGAAAGGTATTTATTTAAAAAAATGTAGGTACCAGACCAAATAATATTTAAAGAAATATAACAAAGTAAATTTAAAAGAAAATTAAAGCATAAACTAAGAAAATGACAATATATATCTATATTAAATCAAAGACAAGTTTCGAATAATAGTTCTTCCATGTAATGTAGAAGCTAATTAGAGCGTTGCAAGATCGCGTGTACTCTTAATGAGTTTTTAATCGATTCTAAGCAAACGTGAAGTTCATTAATTATTTTTTATTAAGCAAAATAACATTTAATTAATATTCTCCGCCATACAGATTGCATTATTATTCGTCATTGACAATATTCATAATATAGAACTGCTTCCAAATTGATATCATTTATAGCATTAGATAATATATAAACAATCGTTTTTATATATTTTCGTCTGTGGAGTTTGTTGTATGGAGGGTAGAAATCAAAATCAAAGTCTAAGAAGTAGTCACCCGGAGATATTTTATAATTAGAACTAAATCCGGCGGAAAGTAGGGATCAGAGTGTCTTAGCACTAGGTTCCCTCTGCCTACTAACTAGTAACTCTGGTTAACAACGCACTGCTTTATTGAATCTATTCCAAATATTATATTGCAACATATGCATCATAATCCTTGCAACCTAAGCTAAGCTTAATAATTAATGTATCTCAAAAAAATATGTTATTAGTAAAACATTTTCAGCTTCACTATAATAATTCGCAATAATTCACAAGTTTTACCGTTATCGCCGATAAACCATGGATAAATGGCTAGTTTTAAGTTATATTTGTTTACTCAAATGGACGTTTGTCGCAAGTTTCTAAATAGGCCATTAAATGTCAAGTGTTATTTACTGTCAATAATTTATTGAATATCATAAATACCTTCGGATACTTTGGGGCAGGTCTAATTGACGCAATAAATCGCCAATAGCTTACCCAAAAATAGGTCAAGCAACTAAACATAATATATAAATATTAAAATTACTACTTCTTTATATTTTTTTTATATTACACTATATTCTTTATATTACCTAGATAGAGACTCATCATCATTTAAATTTTTATTTACACTAAGTCTACTCTTATATTTGCATTTATTATTTACTTTATTTTTATAACATTTTTGTATTTTAATTATAGTACTAACAAAACCTTTTTTTATATATTTACAAGCTTTATTTTAATTGGTCGTGTTAGAATGTGTGTTATTCTAAGTGAAATCTCGCAAGTGTCCAATTGAGCTGAAATTTCAATTACGTCTTTAGTTCTGATGACAATTAAATTAATCAACATTGTTGTTAATCCAAAATGGCCTCTGCAACAAAATGGCGAATTACAATTTTTTACACAATGTACCTAATAAGATTTTTTTTTAAATATTTTATAAAAGATTTTATATTAATACCTATTATATTTTTGTTTTCGTTTAATTTATAAAACCATAAAAAAATATTGTATAAAATTAGCCTTCCCTTAGTTTGAGATCCGATAACAGGTATCCCAGTGGGATCCCTATACTACGCTCGACAATACCTTAGTCTGTGTTTACAATAAATACAAAAATAACCGAGATCATCATGCCCATATTTTTTATAAATAGCCGACACACGTTTGCCAACACATGTTTGATACAAAAATTAGACTCTACGCTCCAGCAATAGAATATAATTTAGAAAAACCTAACGAAAATTGTTATGAAATTCATTAATCACTTACTATAATGGCAGTATCTGGAGGGATACAATGCAACCTTTGCGAATGACCCCGCCAAGGGATCGTTTGGCTCGTCAGTCGGTACAGTTAACGACACAAAATTTAACGAAACTTAAATGAGTTAAGATACGAATTCTATATTATATACATATACGCGTACAAATATAAATATGCGTTAATTCATAATAACAAAGTAATTTAAAATAAAGCGTAATAATACGGTGTTGAGTTCCGCCACTTAACACTCAATATCTCGATTATTCATTGGAAAGTGACACAGAAGTAAATCCAAATAAGCACGTTATAAATAGAAAATAATAATTCTATTAAACATTTTGTTTGCGACAGTACTTGCATTTTAAACTACATAACTTTGTTGATGCCCCATCGAATTAGGATCAGTGGAGTTATCTGTTTCGTGCTGAGTTATGCATATTATTACAGGTTATTTTAATTTATATGTAAAAGATTCATGTTAAACTAAAAAAAATATTTAATAATTCCTTGAACTCATCATTTTTATTTCTGGTTATCAAATTATCTGTGTTATTTTTTTTTATTTAGCATTGCCTAGGTGCCGGAGCGAAGAATCAAAAATATTAATTAATAATAATTCCTCCCCACGAGTGGAGCTCGGACCCAGAACAGACGTGTTACAAACACACCTTGGGCCCTACGCCACGACTACCTAACATCTCTAATTTTAAATATCTTTATTAAATCCGGAACAAGTTCATAGAACTGCATCCCAGTCAACCAGCCGAGGTAACTGATATCATCTCAAACGCACCAGCATCGTCGATCGATTGTACCTGCAATTTCGCGATGTAATTTATTATAACAATAAAGAGGCACGAGGCCGATCATATCGTGCATGGTGAGACGCCCGCGGACTGATGCCGCAAATCTGTTGAGCTTAGTACTGAGATATATCATAGGGTACATTTAGTTTATAGTATTGCTTAAAATATTATATATTTGTTTTATTTATAATTTAAAAGTATAATTAATAATATTATTTTAACAAAAAAAAACCTAAATGAAACAGTAAGATGTGAAAATTTAAGACTTATATGATTTTCTCATGAATGGCATTGTTTGAACTGGGTCAAATTAAAATGCAATCACACGCAAAGCACTAGTTTCCAAATCAAAAAAGAATCATCAAAATTGGTTTAGTGAGTAACCAACTTAAAAACGACAAACATAAAATACAATCGAATTGAGAACTTTTTCCTGTTACAGAAATCGTTTAAAAAAATTATGTAAATTTACTTCTTTTTCAGATATCATTTGATAATCGGTCACAAATAAGAAATATAAATATTACTTTCAACGGGAATCAAACCTACAAACGTTATATAAAGCTAATACATGAGGTACTCACATTATTTTATATTCAACTCATATAAACAAGTGAATATTAACTTAAATTCCGTAATACTTTTATCCTATTGCAAAATAAGCAACTGCATACTAAAAAAGCTTTTAAAAGCTTTACAAAATAGGTTTTCCATTCTGTGTTGAAGCGCAAATAACTTTACAAATTCAATGGGACGTACGTTTAAAATTGCACTGTGACCGGCGCCCGTAGCTTTTTAACAATGTATTAAAATCGTAGAGAGCGAAAACTTTTAATTATTCAATGTTTACAAACGTGAGTTTTACTATCGAATATAATTTTAGATACCTTCAGAATTTCCAATGAAGGGTCCAGATTTCAGCGAAAACTGAGGAACAGAATTGTTTTAATGGCAACGGACACTCCGTTAAAAGTAGGTTCCTAGGTTCCCTATGCCGACCCTGCTACAGATACAGTGTGAAGTTAAGAAAAGGAATTGAAAATATTAATATTAAAACTATTTTTTCCGCTATTCTCCTGCCTTCTCTTCTCTACAGAAACACTATGAAATATGATTAATTTCTCTCAAGCTTCATTAAAAACCATTTTAAATTCCACGCAACAGGAAAGTCTTTATTGGAAGGCAAGCCCTGAAGCTGCGCAGATATAAAATCTGGGATCCCCATACGTAATTAAGATAGTGGGTATAAACCGCAACTTTACTTTACAGGTAATAAACGCTAAATTATAATAAACCCTTTAAGTATAAATTAAGATATGTTTTCATTGCATTCATTATGATTTCTTACGCAAGACAAAAGATTTTCCCGACAGCAAACGAAGCGTTATGCTTTTTAGACCTTTTGGTCTAGATTTGGACCTAGAATTCTTCTACCAATAAAATCTTTACAAGGAAACCCCATAAAATTTTCAGGTGTCCCGATTGTTAATAGTAATGTACTTTTGGGTTTGTTTTAGAGGCTCCTTTTCTCAACTTATTTAACTGATTTTTAATATCATCAAGTACAAGATTGCGGTGGACATATTAAAAAGAAATAAGAATATGGTATAGGATACGTACTGTTTTCAGTGTTTTTTTAAGTTTATAATAATTAGTTGTTGCTTTTTTTACTTAAAATGTTTACGTAAAACACTCAGGGAAATAAATAAATTAAAATATTGAGTATATCTTATATTCAATATTTTAATTTATTCACTCTGGTAACAAGCCAAAGCGCGGCGTTTTGCTCCGCCAATAAACACAATATCTCGAAATTTGATCTGAGAATTGGGAACGGAATATCTCACTATGTTTCCCCTGTTACCTATGCTATGCGATAAAAACCTGAGCTATCTATCCAAATCAAACAAACCAACTATAAGAACCCAAGCTGACAACACCAATTATATGTCACTCCTTTCTTAACATAAAATGTCTTACACTAAGTGATTATAAATTAGATTAAATATATAATTCAAGTTGCAACACCATTTACATCACTTGACAAGCAATGGACATCCGTCTAGATTACATCGCCATCAGTTGTTAGAGGAGGGATGACCGACAATTAAGTTAATCACAGTTAGCGGCTCAAATACACTGAGATATAGCTACTGCTTAGCGGTAATGTCAGAGCTTTAACATACGCATAGTAAATATAATATGGTATAGAAACATAGATTTATGCACGCGGTGTTTGGTTCCGCCACTAAATACGAAAATAAATAGGCGTAAGAGAGCGTAGTGTTAAAACACTCCGGTCTCCACTTCCCGCCGATTTCTATAGCGGGACGGATCTCTACGCCGCGCTTTTGTCTCGAAACCAGAGTGAATTAAATTAAATTTATTGTATGAAAATGATTTAATTTCCTCGAGTCGAAGTCGAGCCCACAGCTGTCGTGCTTACAGTCACATCTTGTGCCTCTGCGCCACGAGTGGCATCTAAAGTAAAGTTACACTAAACACGTAAATCTCTAGAGTTAAGAGTTTTTATATAGAAAATGAATAGAAAATAAACAGAAACCTTGTTAAGATTGTACCTGCTCGTCATTCTACTACAATATTTAAAAACCTATTTGTGGTTTTTATTCAGGAATTTAATAAAGAAAAGCTTTTTACTCCATCTAATGTATTTCTAGAGAAAAATAGTCTAAGAAAATGTATTTCTACAAAGATTGTTATTAATATTTAATCCTTTTTACTTCTTCGTCACCTAATTTTAGGCTTTCTACTTTCTGTAGTGTAGACTGTTAGGTCCTAGATAATCAAAAATCATTCTCAAACTCTTAACATAATTTACTAACAAGTAAAAGCCAGTATTGGCGCAGGGGTACTAGCGTGTGACTAAAAGGAACAGGTTGTGGGTTTGACTCCCACTCGAGGAAATGAAGTATTTAATATTTTCATTTCCTTCCTCAAGAATTTGGCAGTAAATGGGAAACTGAGTGTCTTAACACTCCATCTGCCTACCCTGCTGTATACGGGATACAGCGTGTAGCTAAAAAACAAACTTTAAACTAAACTCTATATAATCATATCCAAAGACATTCTAATACATATTTAAATAAAACGTCCACAATAATTACATATAGGCTGTTCATATAACATATAGTTATGCGCGTCCTCCTCTGGCCTACCTTATATTCAGTAACAGGATCCCAATGGCCGTGTAATAGGTTTTTTCCTCACTTTCCGAGCTCCCCACTGAGAAATTAGTTTCTAAGAATCGATTAGACGCCTTAATGGAAGGTGGAGGTTTAATTTAGGGTTTCGTCTTAAATTTAACGCTACTTTTATTAGGACGAAGAAAGATTGTTTATTTATCATTTTTTGATCATTGTATTAATAAAGAAAATATTAGAATTTAATTTTAAATATCCATATATTGTTCAATAGATAAAATTATTTTTTTACATAAATTATATTAAAAAAGGTGTCAATGCATTATTTCTATAATTATCAGGATGCGTTTAATGCAATAATTTAAGTAAATATAATAAGAATAAATATTGCTATTCTCAATTCTCACATCAAATATTTGGAAAATTGAAGAACGAAGTGTCTTGTTCTAAACACTCTCTGCCTCTGTACGGGATACAGCAAGAAGTTTAAAAGATAATTTTAAAAAAGAAATAAAGCTATATAAAAAGCTCTTCCAAAATTATATCTCTTACATAATTATCTTTTGTTAAGAATAACGAAATAGTAACATAGTAATAGGTAATTTAATTTATGTATAAAAAACACACATTTCTGTTGATTAATAAATAAAACCTTTTATTTTTTAGTTTATATCCAAAATATAATAATAGTAGAAACCGAAAGCCACCTACAATAATTACTAAGATGTTTACAATAAAGAGAAATTATAATCATTTAAAAGCTCCTTACATTTCCAAAGGTACAAAGAAAAGCTTAAATTACGAAAAGCTCTTTCTAATTTATATTTATACTATGTAAGTTTATTCACTGAGAGGCAATGAATATTTATAGAATTTTGGATCTTGCATATTTAGTGAGGTCCAATGTTGCGACGAGTGTTGCCAATTAGACTACTTATTCGTAATTCGTCACTTCTGTGTTATTTAACAACATTGAAAGTTAGGTTAGGTTAGGCAGCGTTCTGATTATTTTGGATTAATTAAATATTTTTAATGAGGCCAGTGAGGTTCACAATGTATCCCACACATGGCAGGGTAAGAAACGAGAATGTATTATCAAGACAATCCTTTTCAGTTTTCCGTTTAAAATATGAGTTGAGTTGTTGAGTGACGGAGCTTAACGCCGCACTTCTTACCAGGGTGGGGAAACGAAATTATGTAATGAATTTACCCGATAATCCGAACTACGCTTCTACGTCTACTTTTAGAAGGATTTCGTTATTTTAAAATATTAATTATTTCTGCTCCATTCTTAATCCATTATTAAAACAGATACTTTTATTAAGCATCACTTCATATCGTCATTAAGAACTCAAATATTTTTTTAAAAAGCTCATACAACTTAAAAGCTTAAAAGCTCTTAAAGTTACAAGTGTATATTTGTAGTAATATTACGATCACATATAATTATTACTATAGGAAATATTTATATATACGTATTTTGGGTAACCCAAAACACAAAGCACGCATGCGTGGTGTCACCCCACAGTGCGTTCACCTCTGGGGGGACGTGCCGCAAGGTCGCCGAGATATTTTCTTATTGGGATGAATTCTTGGTCTGTATTACTGTTGGTAGTTTTCGTTGTTAATTCTAGATAAGAGGTTTTAATTGTTAGTTGTTACTTAAGTTTAGTTTAAGTTAAAACTATAATTAAATTTTGTTTTTAGAAATTAATAGTTATGGTGCAATTACAATAATGACTAAGATTGATAACACCGAAGAACCGACTTTTTTCTTATTTAATGAAATAACTGTTATTACGAGTACCATATGATGTTGAGATGTTTCTTCTGTATAGTAGTTAATACTAAGACGTTTATTTAAGGCCTAGTAGTCACCGGTGACATGTTTGATTGAAGCTTGATGAAGCTTTAGGAAGTCAAGAGGAAAATATCGAATTTTTTCGTTTCCGTAGAAATAAAGGAGACTTTCTTTTTTAATGTCAATAATTTTTTATTTTATTAGCACAGATTTAAATTAGTTTCATTCAATCGATAACATGTACGTTACATACGTCACTTGGCTCTATATTTCATATTGTTATAGTTTCTTATCTAGTGGAATATATTTTCATACATCCTTTATCTGATTAAATTGGTAAAAAGTTTCCAAGCAAATTGGGTTTCCAGGGTCAGAAAATTCTGATATTCCCAGACGGCAAATGGATACGCAAATAAGGTCTTCGCAGGCACATAAAAGATGAATAACAAATGTTTTAGGCTTATAACAATATAAACGGACATTAAAGAAATATTCGATATTTTTTTAATATAACAATAATGTTCCATGTTCTTAGCTTATCTAAAATAAAAAGGGTAGGTGAAAGCCTTTGGGACAAAATGCCTTAGTTCAAATAATATTATTGTGTTTCTATAAAGTGTCTTTTTTATGAAGTGAATATGTCACTCACTTCAATATGATGATGAGAATTTAAGATGAAATAATCTTGATATCAAATTCAAGTTGTTACAGTAGAATACGTACTTACTTCTTTTCCTGTAAATGACAATACTTTTAGTTTATATATTTATATATATTTTTATATCTCGTAATTACCATTTCTGATGCAATTAAGTTTTAGTATACCAGAGCACTGTTTTTCATGCAAGTTTTTTGTTATATATATATATATAAATTAAATAAATTTCGGATCGTCTAGAGAAAAATGCACTAATACAAAAATATTAAATTTCAAATTCTCTCTCTTTGCGTTTGTTTTTTACTTTCTGTAATATTTTTCTTTATTTTCAGGTATGTCTCGAGTATAAGAGACTAGTTTACATTCCTCACTTTCTTCAGAAGATCTTTTTCTTTACAGAAACAAAGCGAGTTAAGTAGCTAAAAGTCATTGTTTATCTTATCGATCCCGGCAAACAAAATAATCTTAATAAATTTTTGCTCGCGTGGGAATCGAATCCACAGTCTTCGGGAGTATAATGAGTCCTTTACTGGTTTCATAAATATACGTAATATATTTTTACTTTTAAATTTAGCAGATTTAAACAAATTTCATATTTAATTCCAAAAGTATAATATTATTATTGAAAATACATCCACCATCTACAGTATACAGGATAACAGCAATAAACATAAACATAGTGGATTTCTGTAACATTTTTCATACCTACTCAATAGATCTTATACGAACTTCCGTCGCTAACAATGGAAATAAAAAAAAGCTATTCATACCACAAACAATAACTTTGAAAACAGTCGAGCACCGAGTTCCTAGCAACCTCCTTTTCATGGTAATAGGTGTAGCGTAGGCTTAAACGTTTAAACTGCATTGGTATATATTGTTGTGGCATTTCACTAGTGTCCTGCCCCAGTTTTCCTCGGACAAATTATTTTAAATACTTAGTTTTACGAACATTTGCTTGAAAACAAGGTTTTTAAGATGTCGTTAGTATAATTTTTATGTGTTTTTCGTTGCGTTACAAATAGTTTTTGTTTTTTTATTTATTATAAAATTCAAAATGGTAATGGTAATTACAAAAAAAATATGATCTTGACTAGATTTAAGACGTACAGTTAAATATTTCTATGGTAATCAAAAATCTTTCTCTTGTGACTTTAAAAATAATAATATAGTATAAAATATATTATTGTTAATTAAAATAAATATTTACCATAATTATTTGGTAAAGGAAACGTATTCATTTGTGAAATGGTAATTGTTTTTCTGTAATGAAATTACCAAGTCCTATAAGGAACTTAATAGCTAGTGCTTAGGCGTCTATATAATTTTAGAATATATGATGCCTTAAAAGCAGATAATATCAAGGTGTCCGCCTTACTGCCTTGTGGTTTTTCGATTTAAGTAATATAAATACCTGAGATAATATTTTATTATCTACTGGGTAATGAAAGTGGCTTAACTGAATTAGAGTGTGTTAATACTAGGTTCCCTTTACTTCTTTGGTCTTGCTTGATTCGTACCCAGGCTCTATGCTGCTGTGAAAAGCGAAAAAATAGAAGTAATAATTGATAAAAAGGCGAAGGTATCGTCTCAAGTTCTTCTAACACGTATATATGAAGCACGTAATACAGCAGTAATAATAATATCAATAACTTTCAGTTAGATTACAGAAATCCCTATAAGAGTAATGAAAAGAAGTTAGTTATTAGTTTCTGCGTTTTCATTCCAACTCGTTAATAGACGCCATTAACGCGGCACTTACTTGAATGGTGTGTACTATAAAAGAATTTAGTTCGAAGATATTGATTTAACTTATAAGTTATTATTACTATATAATATTCCGAAATTACTTATAATGTGTATTATGTTATACGTAATTATGAATTGCCTAATAAAACGAGTTAGTTTTGAGTTCGATTCTCATTTTTAGTTGAATTGGTTTCATCTCCACTCTGCTTAGAGAAAATACAATTCGTAACGCAATTTGAGCGGAAAGTGAAGAAGAAGAGTGTCTTGGCACTAGGTTTTCTGTCTACCCTGCAATTCGGGGACACGTGTGTATCTGATTTCTAAGATTAGGCTACAAATTTCAGTATTGTTGACAGTAATTTATCATAACAACTAATATAAGATGTACTTAGTTGTTCCTATACATATATTAATTTGTTATGGTACTGTTACCCACCCCCATCTATCATATCAAATTAATATATTATTTTAATTTGGGGCCAGTCATGGCGTAGTGGGTAAAAAATAGAAAAAAATATCTATTGTTATTATTAATATTAGTGAACACTGAATAACAGAAATTTCAAAATTTAACTTAATTCCATGAAAAGAAAGAGAGCTACAAACAATTTCTACTTACCTTAATTTTCAAAGATTTAGACACAATCTTTCAACTTCATTGTATTACATGAACTACATATATTCCATAGACCGTTTGTTGGCAACAGTTCAGGTATAATTTGGAATCATCACCCCTCCCACATGCGACAAACACATCGTTTCACATATGACTTGTGTTAAGTGCCTTTTAGTGTAGTTAGTCTTCCCCCTTTTGTTAAAAAGCTCGTGCAAGTCCATATATACATTATATTCTATATTTTTTTTGTTTTAGCAAAAGAAACCTACTGTTAAGAGTTAATACACTCCGTTTTCCATAATATTCGTAAAAAAATAACGTAATTGGTCCAATTAATAGGATATTAAAAGTATATAAAGTAAAGAACTATAGAACACTTTATACCTGAAGGGATCTGAACAGTTTAGAATGAGAGGCACAAGGTATGGGCTCTACCGAGGGTAATATGCCTCTTGTTATCGGTGGGTGTGATGCTCAGGTAAATTGCTTGCCTTGTCACCTGGAGCTTAATTAAAAATGTTGGTGTAGATTCAATATTGTAGTTTTTTACCTTTTAATTTATGTAGCAGCTAGTAATATTATTATCGAGATAATTACTTATATGATTTATTTCGAGATAATTACTTATATGGTTCATTTATATAATATCTTTGATAATTCTTGATTTTATTCTTTACTCAATTGTCGCATAATAATAGGTACATAGAAATTCATGATATACCTACATTTTGTTTTTTTTTATTTGTTTCTTTTTGTAGGTACTTGTACAAAGTAAGGGAGCTTGTTTTATGTCTTTAAAAATATTTAGAGGTCAGAACATCTAAGTTGGTTAAAATAGAAAAAAAAACTGATACAGGTAATAACCGTTATTCATTTATCATTTAAAAAAATGTTAATTCATTGCTTATTTTTAAAATACTTTAAATTATTTAATAAGATATAAATATTATGTTGGGCTTATTAATTTTGTTTTCATCTTTACCTTATTCTACGTTGTAGCATATAAAAATAACACAAATATACCGATATTACCAGACAGGAAACATAGTATATACTTATATTAACACAAAAAGGACTTATTGGGCCCTGTCCTTCCACGCTAGTGGGCACAATACATAGACAATATTAAGCAACCCCTGCAAATTTAACTTCTATTTACATACAAAAGCTCACTCACCCTTCACGAGAAAGCTTCCGAAACCACTGATAATATATCACCACAAATATATAGAACACATCACGTTCCTTACATAACACTAAAGCTGAGGAATCAGTTCGAAAAACTTCATATCAATATAGTGTTTATTTTTATTTTCGATCTCCTTCGTAGGCGCGAACCGTCGAGCGATTCAGATCAGCGACTGGACGGTATCGAGCGAGCGGCCGCCACTCCCCCGCGCCTCTCTAAACCAATTTATAATACATACAGCATCCCTACTAAAACACCCCAAAACAAAACCAACCTTCTATCACGGCAATAGAGCTGAGTTTGCTCTACCAGATAATTGCCGCAGAGGCAAAAACGGCGGCGGTTTTTACAGAATCGCGAAGGGTGCGAATAGTACGTATTCGATTTATAATTGAAATCTACGTTGAATAAGGCATTTGACTTGCAATGAGTGATTGCTGTTCCTGTTAATTAGACTGAGTTACTTCCCACCCTCGTTTTTGTTTACTGAGAATATTTAACTTACTACTTAAAACGGCTATATATTATAGTTCAAAAATTTTCCAAAGAATAGGTTGAAATGTAAGATAGTCTTCTTCTTCTTCTTCTCCCTGGCATTAATCCCGGCTATCACCAGGGTCTGCCTTCCTACTCAACCTATTCCACTTGGCACGATCTTTTGCGTCCTCGGTGGTTAGACCATTGGCTTTCATGTCCTGCATCATGACTTCCAACCAGCGCTTCCTTGGGCATCCGGGACGCCCAAGGAAGCGCTGGTTGGATGTCGTGTTCCTGTTAATTACACCGAGTTACTTCCCACCCTCGTTTTTGTTTACTGAGAATATTTAACTTACTACCTAAAACGGATATATTATAGTTCAACATTTTTTCAAATTATAGGTTGAAATGTAAGATAGTGTTAGTGAGTTACGAGCGGTTGGAACACATTCATAAAAGTTCATATTTTGCGAAGGTTAAGCGAATTTTTGCTCGGCTGGGAGAGCTATTTGGCAAGTTTTCAAGATCCATCGCTGCATATTGTGGGCCACATGAAGTTGATCGCCGCGCTGCGCTCAAGTGACATGCTCCGGATTTACTCTGAATGCTAGTCGCGTCTATCATCGCAGATTGTTAAATAATGGCTAAACTGAAATAGAATATATTGTAGACTATTAAATTTTCATGACACAGCCGGCGTTGTCTTTTGCCACTCAAGACGGATAAACCTTCAGAATTCGACGGAAAATGGGGGACGTAGTGTCTCAACACTCCGTACAGTCCTATATATACCTATAGAAAATTTCATAAAACTTTTCAATCTTTTCAAGCTTTTTTAAAAATGTTCTATGTTAATTTTATTTATACCTAATTGTGGTCCGAATTAGATTTTTCTAAAGTCGATAAAATAAAACAAGGTTAACTACCATTTACTTTAGTTGTAAGAAGTTGCCAAGTAAATCACCTAAATCAGAAGTAAATAAAACTACAAGCTAGACACAATGTTGGCTGTAATATAATTATATTGTTGCGAAGGGTCTTTCTCTCCTCACCTCCGCCCGCGGACGAGACGCGGCCTTTGAGGGATAAAATCCCATTTTTATTAATTCTATCGGAGCAATCTTTTGAATTTTTACTTGCTATTAAATGTTTTATGGGGAAAGCTACTGATATTTTTTGTTTGATGCTGATTTATATTTTAAGCGCTGTGTACTGTACAAGAAAAAATGGAACCTTTATAGGATCATTTTGTTGTCTGTCTGTCTGTGGGTATGTCCATCTGTTATGAGTATTTTTTCCAGATTGCGTGAATTATCAAGCCTTAGAGCACATATATCACGAAAAAAAAGAGCCACTAAAAACTTACAATTATGTACATATCAGACAAAATGAGTGCATACACTGGCACATATACGCTGGCACATTTCTTTTGTCATATTTCGTAAGTCTCGTTCCCGTTAACCTACAATCCTAATAAAATTGATACTGAACCCTTAGTGGATAGATCCTACTCGTAGGTACTTGTCCGACTTCTGCATTTATATGATCACAAAGTCAATTTATTATTATTCTCTTTTAGGAAAAAAACGTGTTGAAAAAGCATGACGTCAGATTCGAGGAAACCACATGCGAAGGTTCTCTTAATATGTAAAATACAGAGAAAGGATTATTCTTATTACTACATTCTTTATGCTTATTTCGAAAACCATGGGAACTGCACAATACTACAGACTAAGAAAAAGTTGCGTCTTAACTCAAGCATTACTAAAAAATCTATTATTATATATGTTGACATGAATGACGGATCATTCATGGCAACATATGAATGAAAAGATTTCTTTCATATTTATAAAAATATAAGAAAACCATTACATTATATCAGAAAGAACGTATAAAACTGTTGCGTCCTAAAAACACAACAAAGATTTATTTTCATACAATGGAACTGTACACGTTGCTATATCCAGGTCATAACATAGTAAAAACATGGAGTAACTTGAATTCATATAATATGTATATATGTACGTCCCAGTTGACCGACTTACTATTGAGACGCATATTCATACATTCATATATTACGAATATTTTATTCTTAAACGAACAATGTTAACGTAAACATTTAGTGCCTTTTGATATCGAGAAGTTTCGATTTAATTTCAAATACCTGAAGAGAGATATTCCATTCTCTGGTTTCCGTCTAATTTTCGTGACAATGAGTGCTGGGTGGCGGACCTCAACGCCGCGGTTTGTCTTGCTCCGGAGCGAAGGAATAAAAATAATTCATTCACCCGAGTGGGAATCGAACCTACGGTCACATTTACGTTTTTGCCATAAATTACCAAAATAAAAGCCATAAAGTAGGAACAACATCGATATTACATACGAAGACATAAATAAAAGACTCTCTTAGAAAGCTAAGTAAGCTTAATAAAGATAGAGATCCTAATCTGATTGTAGCGTCCTGTATCAAATTGCTAATGTATCGAGTGTACTAATAACACTATATTTATCTCTTCATGTATCTAAATATACGTAGAAATTTCTTATTTTTAAGATTTATGTCATTACCAAAACTTTTTAAAGACATTTATTTATAAACCATTTCAATAATAAATTTAATCAAGTATTTATTCGACGTACATAATAAAGTAAAAATGACTACAAAAGTTTAATTAAGTGAATTCTTACATTTAAATATTAGAGGAGTATCATTTTACTGCCCAATATTGTAATTATTAGTTAAGCTAAAATGATCTTACGTCATTTGAAATAGAGTTTATTTTTGAAATGCTACTTCTAGTAAGGGTTAAAAGTAACGAGATCTACGATTTCTAAAGTGGTGATCCTTTGCGCCTAATTAAAAACACGGTTCGATTTATACAGGGACACTTTATAGAAAAAAATCATTTTGTCATATTAATTAAAGTTAATTCATTATATATTATTTAAGCTTTACGCTGTATCGTGCACATAACAGGGTAGGCAAAGGGAACCTACGAACCTAGTGTTAAGGCACTCCATTTCTTCCCTTAGGATATTTCAGTTTCCCATTTACCGCAACATTGGAGGCATTGTTAACTTGAGTTCCACCACTCAACTCGCCTTCAGAATTCGGCGGAAAGTGGGAAACGGAAGTGTCTGATCCTGCTATATCCAGAATACGTATGCGTGAAGGTAAAAAATGCTATATATAGATATTATACAGTATATTAACTTGGTGGAAAGCCACTGGCTGAAGTAAGTAAATAAGACAACTTCATCTAATAAAAGGACTATAGGTATTTCTAACAAATTTGGCTTATACCGGTAAATCTCATGAGACGAGCCACGAAGAAGATATAAAAAATATTCTTGTAAGAATATTATGTATGAAAAACTATTTTCACGTTTATTAGAGTATTATATTTGTACTTTATTATTATATCAGTATTAATGAGACCGTCGTTGCGGACTGACACAACGTCTTACTGTAAAAGAGACGCACACGGCGGTTATGGGTTCGATTCACATTTGGAAGAATGTTCAGTTCATTGTCTTCTCTTTGGCACGAGACACAGCACGCCTAGTTAAGAAGTAATGCCTCAAAAGTTTTAAGAAAAATTGATTCCTTCTGATGTCACACGCTGTTACATTTTTAGGGTGAGATGCGATGTTTATGGGTTAGGTTCTCACTTGGAGAAAAGTTTTTTCATTTTGTATGTCTGAGTATGTTAGTAGACTAAAATAATGCTATGTTAAATCTATATTTAGGAAACAAGCAGTTTTAATTACAAATATTTCCCCGACTAGAAATCGAACCTACAACCACAGAAACATGCAATTCTTAGAGATCTCGTCACCAAAAATAGTATAGAATATATAAAAAATAAAATATAAACTTTTTAGTAACGCCACTTCTAACCTTTAGCAGTCCTTCCATTATCTGATTTACTTGGTGGCGAGGTGAGAACACATGAATAATTGAGAACACATCGCGATGCTCTAACTACATACGGTGTTTGCCTAAAGAGACGGCCAGATGGAATGTGATGAACTTGAAATTTAGTTTATTTTTAATTTCATTGTGTATAAATAAAGAAAAACAATGGGGCCGTATTGGTTGTAGGTTTAAATCTCATGGAATATTTATTTTTCTAAAAATATCGATTCGTGTTCTCTTCGCCCACTAACCCTCGCTTGCTCTATAACAAAATTTCAATAAAACTCTTTTAAGTTCCATTCTCCGATACACATTCATTCACGATATTCTTTATTTCACATTGCTATATAAAATATAAAGTGAGCTCACTAAAAAAATATATGTACTTAAATAAAATGAAAATAAAATTTAACATATATATACCACAACGCAATATAATAAAACAAAATATGAACAATATATATCTTAATATATAAAAGCAATTATACCGAAATATGGAAGGAAGGGTTACCAGTGAAGCGGAAAACACGAAGATGATGAGATCCTCGGGCAAAAACAACGAGATTAGTTCGCGACGTTATTTATATAAGGTACCTAAGAAATATAAACTTACAAAGAATAATGTGTGTTGATGCATATCTCAATTTAAATTTAGCTAAAATTTTATTAGAAAAATGTTTATAGCATTTTATATTTTAGTATCCGAAGTGCGGCGTTAGGTTCCGCCATCCATATTATTAAGTTATTTCCTTATGCCTAGTAATATAATAAATTCATTAATATCCTACGTTATAAGCACTAGTTTAAAATGTATAAAACAGCAACTTAGTACGTACATAGGAGTTGATTGGAGCATTTGATTTTAATAATAGTTAATTTTAATTTGTATTATTTTATTTTGACGACTAATCCGTGATGCTATCAATTCTCCTATAAATTACATTATTAAAAAAAATAAAAATTTAAGAAGGTTTTCTAGATAAAGTACATACGTTTGGTAAATGCAAGGATAAAGTTTTATAAAGTTAAAGCAAGAATCACGCTAAAAGAAACTCGAGACAACGAAGTCGGAAAACCACAGGGAGCTCGCTCGCTTTGAAAACTTTGTTTTATGTAAATACTGTAATAAAATCTTGTTTCAAGAGATTATTTGTTTTTTTAAGGTGGAAATATTATCTCATACTATTGACCGCCCGCAACTACGCTTGTGTGACCTGTAAAGTCTATTTTTTCCGCTTACGTTGCAGGAATCCCTCCTTAGCGCTTCCCTATAGATTTCATACTTCTCAAGAAGATTCCACACTTCCTATATGTCAAATTTCAGCGTTCTACGCCGTACTTGTGGCTGTCTGTCACTCAGTAACGGTTGATTTTCTATAAATTACTTTACATTTCGTATGTGCATAAATACACCATGGCGTTGTTAGAACGTAGTTTATTGAAATTGATTGTGATGGTTAGTATAGTGTGAGTTCGAATCATCCTTGAGGGAACCACAAATTGTAGCGACTGTGTCCCTTACAAGAAGTGTTACACCAAGTGTACTACATGTAGAGAGCATAGTGACCTCACAATAAATTAATACAGATATTATGAAGCTAAAAAGTTTGCTTGGTTAAACGCACTAATCTCAGGAACTGTTGGTTCGAATTGAAAATTTCTTTATGTGTTGGATTTGTTGCTATAGACAATGTTAGATCATGCTGATCGTTTCGATACCTGCTCTCACAGTTACCTAGGATACCTAGAATGTGTAATATGACACATATGACAACAACATATAGATAAATATCTCCTTTTGCGGCGAGCAAAGCCGCATGTTAAAGCTGGTCTAAAAATAAATTTACTCAATTGAAATAGAATAAAATTTCCTATTGCATTCCGTTATTCCTACAATAATGTCTACTTTAGATGCACAATTTCCCGGTGATGTATTCAATAGGGAGGTCGCTATTGACTGGAGATCTTGACAAAAGGACTAACGTCTCGCCATATTGCTCAATAAGTTTGTTTTATAGTTTTAATATTTGTATTGTTTTATAATGCACATTGATTGATAATGGTATTTATGACCCATCGACTACGGTTGTGGGGTCGTGGGGATGAAATGTTTTTCTGTAAAAATTAAAATAGTATGCATAAATAGAGTTAATAATGTTTTATTTTGTTACATAAAATGAGACAAGCAGTTAAGACACAGTGCCCCCATAAATTCAGTAGAAAGTAGGAACGGATGTACCTTAATGGGAACGAAGTTTTAACACTGAGTTCCCAGGTTCCCTCTGCCTACAGAAAAAAAGCGAATTTCGACAACACAGAATACTATTCATAATTCTTGTGTTTTCCACCACGCTAATACTGAAATGTGCACTTCAAAGGGTAAATTCCGCTTCAAACTCCATTATTTCCGCATTTCTATGAAAAACTTCTAAGAATTAACAACGCTCCATAGCGTTTACATTGATTTTTTACTTTATTATGAAAATATTGAACAAAAAAATTCTGCAATAAACTTCTTTAAGTGTTGAATTGTAATGCAACGTGTTGGTTTTGTTATTCCTAGTTATTGTTATATTTGACCTTAGCAATTATATGATTTTTAAGAAATAAAAGTAAATTACATCATTTCTTTCACAAATCTACCACTTTCTCTCGTCTCCATACATCAAGAAAGGCAGATAAAACGTAGTGATGGACACCATGTAAAATAGTCATGGACAATATTTAATATTCGTAGTAGGCATAGTGGGCCTGGTGCTATGATACTCCGTTCACTATTTTCTGCCGAATTTTTGGAAGCGTCGCGTGTTGAGTGACGGAACTCGACCAGAGCGAAGAAATAAAAATATTTAATTTCTTCAACCGGGAATCGCACCTAAAAGCTGTCGCATTCACACGCTTGTGCTCTGCGCCACGAATGCTCTCAATTAATATTAGATTAAGTAATAATTATATACAGAAATTACTATGATGATATTATAAATGAACACAATTTTCCTTATAAATACAAACACTAGCTAACACGGAAGACGTCGCGCCGACACCCTCTTCCGTTCTCTTGGAATGAAAAATTGTTTATTCGTTTATTTCCTTGAAATGTGCTCAAAGAGGCCGCCGCGCTGCAATCCCGAGACTTTTATAAAGAAATGTCATTGTCTTAAATAAAACATAGCAAACCGGAACGGCTTAGAGTTAAATGCCTTTTTATATCATTTTATTACTATTACAATTTTTACTTGTTGTAAGTGTAATGTTGCTTTTGATTTAGTTGAAATTTTTCTTAAGCGCGAGCGTTGAGCTGAGCTTTGCTTCCAGAATTCGGCGGAAAGTGGGGAACGGAGTGTCTTAACACAAAGTTCCCTCTACCTACCCTGATGGGTGCGGGATATAGCGTGGAAGTATAAAAAACATATATTTTTCTTGTATGCAATCTATATATATAAAATTGAAAGGTCACTCACTCTCAGAAATCTGACATCACGAAATCTCAGAAACTACAAGTGCTAGGAATCTGAAATTTTGCATAGGAGTTACTTATAGGACGTAGGTGCTCGCTAAGACGGGAATTTACAATATTCGACGAATGATTCTAAGGGGTTGTTTTTGGGGTTGAAAGTTAGTATGAAACTTCATTACTACAAATGCTAGGAGTCTCAAATTTTGCATGGACGTCACTTATAGGACGTAGGTACTCATGGAGACAGAAATTAATAATAACGTAGTTTACGCAGGCGAAGCCGCGGGCGGGCCGCTAGTATATTATATAGTCACCATTACAAATATTGAATAATAGCATGAAATAACAAGCATATGAAATAAATTCAAGCTGGTACATACAAAAATTTGGTACACTCAAAACGTTGTTTCTTCCTAACAGCTTAACTTTGTCTCAAAGTGAACATTCGTATATAGGATGAACTGTCTCACAACATTGCTTCAACAGATTTACAGCCGCCGCAGAATATTGGATCCAATTTATTCAATTCGGAGCTATTGAGAACGAAATTTTCCTTTATATTATGTGTGTATTATAGAGGATGTATTAGTGTATTTGTTAGTGCAGTTCCTCTATAAATGGATAATGATTTCATAATAATTGTAGGACTTTTATAAATTTCATGTTTTAATGAGGGTTTAAGTTTTTTGATAGAAATTGGGAGGCATCCCTTTATAGAGGTCGTGATGCTGCGGGATAACATCTGATTGTAAAGACGGTAGTAGGTTCAACGCCCACTCGGGGGAATTAAATATTTAATATTTTCATTTCCTCGCTCTTGTAGAAGAAGCCCGGTTGAATTCCACGCAATGTTTTGTTTTATTTTTTAATAATTTTATAGAGTAAGTTTAACCACTATTCAACATTGTACAGAAATAACAATAAAACACTAACCAATGTTATTATAATTTCTCCGGATTAATAGTTTTTTTATTAATTCTTCAGTTTATTATCAATAGTAAAAAAATATTGATATTTAATTAAATCAATTGATTGATATTCTCCAATAATGAATGGAAACGCCCAAACTATCAGCAAGTAAGCTGTCTGTCTCCGCCAAGCTTCGCGCCGGAAATGGCAATAATTTCCCGAATCTCCACTTCGGAAATTGTAGCAAATGCACTGAAACGGCTTAATCTGAAAATTTTAAAGTAAAGTGCTTGTAATTTCGATTTCCTTATTTATAGGCGGATAGAGATATGTTCTACAAATTTGTTCTTTTAACATATTTTTTTATATATTAATGTGAAATAGAAGAAATCTAACTCTTTACTGTTACTGCGATTTCCACCGGAATAAGATATTTAAAATCTTCATTTCTTACTGTAACTCGACGGTTGTGGGTATTTCTTCACTGCCAAGGCAAAACTCCAGTGTTGAGTCCCGCCACACAATACGCAATGCCTCAAAAATTTTCCAGTAACAACATCTCGATTTCATAATATCTATTTGAATTAGAAACCAGTGGTGGTGCATGCTCAATTTCTCTTATTTGTACATACCAACTCATATCAAAACACGATTGATTCTAGTCTTAACTAAGTATAAGAGACCAATTGAATGTAAATTATACGAGTTTTCACGCGTCGTGGGTGGACACGTGCTCTATGCTCATTCTGTGTAGCTCTGTTAGACAAGCTCGAATGCCCCTCGACTGTCATCGTTCCACTTAAGATGCCTTCGGAGCATTATTATTTATATTTTATATCACGCATACTTTCTTTTTATGTTAATTGAATGCATTACTTTGTAGGAAATTATACAATTGTATTTATCACTTTATTTTCACTTGGAACAACAGACGTAGAAACTTGTAACAAACGATATGAATTCAATTTTTATTTATACGTTTTCTAAATGAGCAATTTTCTTTCCTAAGTGTAGAACAACTGTATCATTATTTATCCATATGTTAAAAAGTTTATTATTTTTCATACAGCTTTTTTTTCTAAATGAATTTAATATTCATTTCATTATTTCTAAACGGTTTATTACAAATAAGGTCAATTATTTCAAGTCCTTGAAAAATTAATCTATTTAGTTGGAAATATAATCTACTTAGCAGTTCTAATGAAGTCATATAATAATCAATTGCCCTTTGTTCCGCTAAGAAAAGAATTCCTAAAGCGGATTGGTGTAATGTAATGCTATTAGGGAGACAAGATCTAGTTTAGGTTTACAATTTGAGACCTATTTTTTTCAGCTTTTCGCTGTATCAAGATACAGACAGAGGCAACTTAGTATTAAGACCGGTCCCCATTTTCCGCCGAATTCTTCGAAACTCATCGCTGCGCTGTGCCTCGTCACCAGAGCAAAGAAATTAAAACCCTAAAAACAAAAATGCAATAACCCTCTCGAAGGAAAGAGAAAAAAACACGACATCGAATTCAGACATTTAACATGCAAGGTTCCGAGAGTTGGAAGGTGCCTCCTAAACACAAGGTCCTCTGCCAATCCTGTCATGCGAAATATAGTGTGAACTTCAAAAAAAGTATTAATAAGTTTTTTGTTATTGAACACAAAACAAAAGCACATACTAACCTAAAATCTTTCTTTGTACAACCAAAGTGAAATATTACGTCACATTTTCTTCACCATCAGAAATGAGCCAACTTTACATATAGTGGCTTTGTCGTCAAAGAGATTGAAAAACTCAGCCCACGTTATGCCAATCTTGTTGTTTAATTAACAATTTCTTCATGGTACAGAGAAACAAGGGTGTGACTCTACGGTTTTGAGTTCGATCCTCACTCGGCGAAATGAATTATTATTTATTAATACAATATTTTCTTCGCTCTGGCACCAAGGCAAAAACTCGACGTTGAGTTCCACTAACCATGGAATGTCTCGAAAAGCTGAATTACCATACTCACGTACTTGAATTAAGTGTAAATTTACGTGTAAACGGTTAACAACGTAAATACATAAAAAATATTACCTTAATATGTATATTAAGATTGTGTCGAAATAACTTCAAGATTTATGAAACTTTCAACTCTGTTGATTATAAAATTAATATAAAGTTTGTTATAGAATAGATATTCTTGATATACAATAATTACTATTTTAAAGACAACTATTCTTGAATAACTTAACAGACGGTCGTTTCAAAGTCGTGCGAGCTTCGAACTCTACGTCTAATATCTGTCTAACAATGTTCTATATGGGTCATAATCAGAAAAAGTGCACATTTTGTGTCTTTTCTTGTCCCGCTACTTTGAATGCGTTTTAAAAATACAATTTTAAAGATAATTTAAATATTTTGCCATTTAAGATAAATTTACTTATTAACTTAAAGATTTTTGTAATATTTTAAATGTATTAAGGCTTTTAATAGTATTTTTTGTTAGTTGCAAAAAACCTTTCAAAATGCTTCCATACAATTTTTCGTGTCCCATTCACCACTTTACTTTTTAAAAATTGATTTGTTACGAATATTTATGGTTTTATTTGATTTCAGGTATGTTTATATTACTTTACTTTATGCATAATATTAAATAGAACTACTTTTATTGATACATTATTTAATAAATAATATATATTAATTAACTAAATTTGTCCCAAAATATTGTCTTTTTGTTACTCAGGGCTAGTAACGTACAATTAAAATATGAACGCAATTATTTTGGATGGTATTTAATATTAGTTTTTATTGTGGCACCATTATTCTAAAAGTCAATGCTGTCGTAGCTACAACCAGTAGTGTTCTCGCTGCAGTTGAGGGGTTCAAATGTTTTAAAGGGAATGCGTAAAATTACATCTCAGGGTTATAAACGGCTTTTATTTTGGTAAGTATTCTATAATT